>WOGM01000994.1:0-10790 GCA_015342125.1 Leptinotarsa haldemani | reverse complement strand
GAAAAACACCCTCGGGTGACACTTCGCCATTTTATCTTTGTTGAATACCTGTTATTGTTATCTCTTTACATGTGTGTTCAAAGATGAATAAAGACGAGTTATTATTATTATTATTATTATTATATTAGGTTTTCATAATACAGGTTATTATTATAATTATATGCGCGATGAAAAAAGAGGCACAGGCACAAAAACATTGAATATTACTAAAAAAATTGAAGTTGAAGAGCCAATACTCCAGAGTCACATTAGAAATAGAACATAAGTTAAGAATTTCATATTGAGAAAATGTGGAGAATATACTAAAGTGAACCCAAAAAAAAGAAACTTGTTGAAGAACCATGATTTGGTTTTACAGGTTCAGCATTGGCAAGAGAGTGCATAATGTAAATGCAAAAGCCTTTCACAATATTCTTTTATGAAGTAGCAGATTAAAAACTATTATCGATTATCGTCAACTGATAGAAAAACTCAACTTCCTTCGAAAGTGCCGAAGCAAATTGCAAATTATTTGTATCATATCCCGATTGTGATTATTGGTATTTCAAAAAACAAATGAATTAAGGAAAATATATTTAGAAGAAATTGCTTCCACAGTTATATGATTGTTATATACTTATATCTATACTGAACTACTATTTGTTTTACCTCAAAGGGATATGAGGACCAAAATCCAAATTATTTTATAAGCATGATAGTATTCTGGTTAGTTTCATAAGTAGATAATTCGCATGGCTCTACCTTCAAACCCAGGTAGACAATTGGCTCTATTGCAAAACCAGACAAATCAAAACTATTTTTTTATAGGAAATATTTTTCTTAAAACTGTATATTGTCTATAATATTTCTTTGCATTATAGCAGACATAAAAAAAATTAAACATTTTTTCATTGAACATCTATTTTATTAACTGTCTTATGAAAAATTTGTTGCAAGTGACTTATCTGCTTTCAGTTTTATATCAACATTAAACTTTTCAAACTCATTTCAACCTTACTGGGTCATAATATGTTGGTATTATGCACACGAAGGTTGAAGTTTCTCAAGATTTCAATACACAGCAGATATGTAAACTAATAGAAAATAAAAAAAAAAAACTTACTTTGATATTGGCCTTCTTCAAATCCCCACAACGTCTAACTTCTAATCTCAAAGCATCTAATACATCAACTGAATTTCCAGTATACTTTTGTCTAAATTCCTGTCTTTCTTGCAACGAAATTTCTAAGAGATCCCAATAATGGTCAACATTACTTCTCAAATGAGAAATTTCTTCTTTAACATTCTCCAGTTGGCGTTTGATACTCTTATGGAAAATTTCTAAATCTTTCATGTTTTCATCTGTAACCATAAATTTAGAATCATCCTGGGAAAGAACATTTTTCTCAAATTCTGTTGAGGGAGAGACATTCAATTCACGTGTCATAGAAGATATTTCCTCTTTCATCAAACAAAATTTTTCGAATCTGTCAAACTTTTCTTGTTCCAATCTCTCAATGTGGTTTTGAAAGTCCAGTATTTCATCAGAAGATGGAAGAGGGTTATCATTAATTACCCTTGGTTCCCTTCCCAAAGATTTACACAGCTCCAGCTGCTTTTGACGAAGTTTGTTCAAATCTCTCCTCCTTGTTTCAACCGAATGTTCCAATCTAAAAACAATATATGAAATGTTTTATCAAATTCTAAATGGATTTTCATTTTTCAAATCCAATCTGTGTATTGCTCAAATCAATTCATTCATCCAACCATACATATATTTATCTTACATCAATATGCCACATGAGAATTGAAAACATATTTTTAAGAATAATTACACTGATGTGGTGCTGCAGGTTTTTCCGAGTTTTCCTGCAGCTGAAAAAGCAAATGCGTCACTGGAATCAAAGAAGTCGCCCCGGAGCGCCAATTAATTTTTATTGTTGTTTTTATTTTTATCGTTGTTTCAATAAATATAGGTGAAAGTTTTGTCAACAAATATATGCAATTAAAATTGAATACAGTACAACAAAAACTGATTATTAGTTATTCACCAAAAGTATCAATCAATTATGATTTATAAAAATGGGCTTTCGATATTTTTTGTCCATAAGCTGGGATGTATTGAAAATATGGAAGTATTTTGCAAGAGTGTTACCTCATGTTACTGGAGTTTTTTCCCAACACCAAACCGTTCTAGATCCACTATTAGGATTTCCGATCATATTTTATTCAATAGATGGATTTTCTGAAATAACTTAAACAAAAACAAACTAGCCCAAACCAACCATTATCCGTTCTTTTATAAACAAAAAATTATAAGAAAATATTTGTTACAAATAAAGTATTCGAACCCGCCACAAAAATTAATCTTACGTCAATTAGTCAACATCAAACACATTTACACCAACGAATACCTATGGATATGAACACTGTCACGAATTAATTATAGAAAGCGGGTAGCGAACCTATACAATCAAATTTGAACGCGAACGCATACGTTCAAATCACAAAATTATCCAAATGAATAAAATGCCGTGAATCACCTTGTATGGTTCAGCTGCTAAAACTGAACTCCCATCCAACCCTAACAACTCATTTCTATATGAAATATTTTTTCGAAACACAACTAAGAACCCCGATATTTTGGTAGATTTTTTACACAGAATACTAAGAATACGGCTCTGTTATTATTTGTTTGCCTTCCTGCTGTTTGCGCTGTGGCTCTGCTGTCGGTACACAACTATTGTTACTATTTATAAGTTACATGGCAATATTTTTGCTAATAAACGACACATTGGTGACTTATAATATAAATTACTTATATTCATCACATACTACCTTTTTTATGATAAATATCTGTTGTCTAATGCTAAATACCTACATGGTAAATATTAGACATAATCAATATAAACGCTGATGAAATATTGTTGATATTCAATTTATCGTGTGTTTAGAGGAAATGACGAGTAAGTTTTTGATGTCAGAATATATCTTTTGATTACCTTCAATAATTGACCAGATATTTGATAATTCAGGTCTATATTTTCAGTTGATACTTTTGTCTTTTTGAAGCTGGATTTGACTCATTTTACCTACCTTTTAGGTATATATGTTCACCATAGTTCCGTTCATGGGTAAATAATAACCAACTCTCATGGCCAAAAATTGATGCTGATAAGCTGATACGTATCTGCAATTGTATGCCTGAAGCCAGTTGGTTTAGAATGATGTATACAATTAAACGAAGTCATTTGATGACCTACCAAATTGCTGAAGAAGAACTATTAGAACGAATGCTGAAGAATGACGATACAGAATAAGAAAAAATTATCAAAACTATGCAACCCAAAAAACAAGCAGGGTTATTTTCATTCAAACAAGTTGTCACAGAAAGTGTGAAAAAACCAGAGATATGTCTATACGAGAGTAGATATTAGTTATTCGAGGAGTTACCTCTGAATACTTTCTGTAAAGCATATCTTGCTGTACCTGAAATTGTCATCTTTTGAAGGGTTGTAACACGAAACTGCTTCACTCAGAACAAAATATTCAGGTTTTCTAAATAGATTACTAAAAACTGAAACTTGAAAGCGCAAACCCTTTGTATTTTACAGTCTTCCAAATTGTGAATAAGGTTGAGTTACTAAACCCAATGCCTTGAAAATATTAAATTTACCAATGGGGTACCTATACTCAATAAAAATCAAATATTCAGAAGTAACTAAAGAACTAATTTTCACCACGATATCAATGGTGTCCCACATGAATACCTAAACAAAAATATCGTCTTTTGTAGTTTCCTCTCACAAATGAGAGGTTAACAAAAAAAATGACAATACAGGTTACTCCAGTCATGGTTACTCCAGGGGTATTGTAGATGATATGAGGAAGGAGAAGTTTTGGTTAAGAATGAACGAAAGAACGAAAAACGTTAGAAAAGACGAAACCCAAGATAAATATTCTCAGTTCCATATCACCAATACACAAAGAACTTTGGGAATAATTTCAAGGAATTAAGTATGAAGGGGGTACTCAAAACAAGTCATACACTACAGATACTTTTAGGAAATCGAAAGGACAAAGTCGAGAAATTGGAAATGTCTGGAATTTTTTAAATTAAATGAAAGGGCTGCGGTGCAAAATATTTTGGACAGGCAGAGAGATCTATTAAAATAAGATATAAGGAACAAGTAGCATACCTAAAATATGCAAGACCAGAAAAATCAGCAGTCGCCCAGTAGTTGAAACACTTGTCAAGGTGATAAAAATAATGGTTTGTTGCTGAGATAAAACTCCATTACTATTCATTCCTACACCAAAGGTTCCAAACACTGCATTACAAGAACGTCCTTATTATCCTTATTATATTATTGATTTCAATCGCTTCTAACACACAGAAGACCGTTCCATAATGTCAATAACTGATTTAACGGAAAACTGATGCTTTTGTCGATTTGTAATCAGTCCCAGGAATAGACCAACTTCGCAAATGAACGTTTCTCCTTTGATTACCGATCGTAATCAGCACTGACACACGACGTGAAGCTCGTTTGGTCATTCTATTCGGTATAAATCAGGGAACTGTGAATCCGCTAGTAATTCACAATGAAGATAACTCATCTTTAGAGAGCGTGTATTCCTAGCGGAGGATTAGGTCCTTTCGTTCTACAAACTTTCGTGGGTGATAGCTAGGTTCGGAATAGAAATATGTTGAAACAAGAAGGGGAAGTTTAGTTTATAATTGAATGAGTTGCGGTAGTGGAATATTCAGATTGGATTTTCATCACATACTGGAGATTTCGTGGGATGTTACGGAATGCATCAACCAAATGAGTGCCTATCTAATTAACTCTGAATCACTTCTGTAACGGAATTACTTGATTAGTGATTGGGTAAAGGTTATCATTATTATATATTTATATTATCATTATTATCATTATATCATCATATTATCATTAATATTGTTATCACTATTTCTGTTGTTATTCAAGCTGTTATTATTTAGAACAACGGAAGATCCTGTATATTTTATTTTACTCCAGTTGATTAGTCATTTAGGGTTGAGTCAGACATATGCTTTGTTTCTTTGTGTTTAGATTCTTATGTAAACCTGAGTAATCGAAAGGATGATAAGAAAATATATTTGGGCAGAATAACACATACTTCCGAACAGTGAACATCGTTTAATTTATTTTCTGCTGTTACATTCCAGAAGTGAGATTTTTTTTTAATTTTTTTTGTAATCCACGTGTTGTGTGACTGCAATGGAAAGTAATATTGGGAGTGATGAATCTCCGAAGTGATGTCGCCCACCACAACGATTACTTGGAGAGACGGCTTAATCACGCAGACAAGAGGTGACTGAAGATTCTTCAAGCTTATCGGAGGATGAACGAGTTGATCGGAGAAAAGCAGCTAAAAAGCGCAGAATAGAGGAACTAATTACCGCAAAATATCAGTGGAAAAAGCGATATTGTACCCACTTTTGACCCCGAAGTCGGGGATATGAATTCAAGAAATTGGCTCAACAAAATCGAACAACTCGCCACAATTCATCACTGGGACGGTGCTACAAAATCATTTTTTATGCAATCCAAGCTTTTTGGAATCACCTGGACCGTCAAGAAAAACTGGATATCAGGGGAATAACGACAATGGTGCCAAACCCAAATTGAAGGAATGTACTCACTGCAACCGAAAAGGTCACATGAAGGAGGAATGTTGGCATTTGAATCCTGCTAAAGTACGACTATTACAAAGGCAAGTACCAAATAATAGTTACGTTGTGAATGTTATAATAATAATAAGAATAATAATAAATTTATTCACATTAAAATGTTTACAATAATGGCATAAAATAACTTTGTGTGTCATTTGCAAATAAACAGAGAAAACCCATTTAGGACCAAATGGTTGCGCATGGGTCATTATTTCTCGTCTGTTGTACAGAATGTTTCCCAAAGGAATGATTAATTACATTTGTCATTTGAGTTAAATAGTCATTTGAAGATTTAAAGTAANCCAAATAATAGTTACATTGTGAATGTTGACTTAAATAATATTAGCTGTAGAGGATATTTGGACACCGGAAGCCAAATAAATGTAGCGAATGTCTCATTAATTAAAAAGCTGAATATATGTTTGGGAACATCTCGAATTGTGGTTCAAGGTTTCGGAAACAGCATAATATTCCCCAAGGGAATGTGCACAGTAAATTTTAACTTCAAAAATTTCTCAATAGAATCTGTCATTCATTTTGTTGAGGCCGAAATAGGCGACATTGACGTAATAATAGGTCAACCTATTATTAATCATAAAGATATAATAATGCAGATCCAAGGCAAAAAAATATATATTGGAAAAATGAGTCATGGAAACACTTCTTCATTATTGTTAGACGAGGATGTCACAATTGAACCTCACTGTACCTCTTTAGTACCTATAAGCTCGAAAAGAAACAAATGTTTGCTAGTACTGTCGAAAACATATGAGTTTTCCGAACATTATTCAATTCCATCTTGTTTTTTGTTCGAAACTGACAATGCTCTCAGCGTTATCAATACAGGTCCTAAAACACTTGTTTGGCATAAGGGTAGAGTTTTGACAAGGGCTGTGGAAGTGAATTTTTTGCAAATTAGTAACTTTTTGTCCAATGACATCAAACAGATGTGGCCTATTAATTTAGGTGAGGTCAAAGTTAATCTAGAAGCTTTGAAAGAACCATATCGATCACAGTTTTATAATATTTTGAATGTGTTCCAAGATTGTTTCGCTAAGGGTATATCCGAATTAGGTGTAACTAATTTGATAGAATTCGAAATAAATTTAGAAAGATGTGAACCTATTTTCTATAAACCGTATAGATACTCTGAAAAAGAGAAAGCTATAATTCGTAGTAAGATCAAAGAGATGTTAGAAAATGGGATCATACAAAAATCTCATTCAAACTATTCGAGTCCCGCTATTTTAGTGAAAAAGAAAAATGGTGATCATAGATTGTGCATAGATTTCAGAAAGTTGAATTCTATTACAAGAAAGGACAGGTATCCACTACCTCACATAGAGGATCAAATCGGGCGTCTTGAAGGAAAAAAATATTTTTGTAGTCTTGATATGACCCAAGGCTACTACCAAATACCTGTTGCTTCTAGATCAATAGATAAAACAGCTTTCGTAACGCAGGACGGACAATTCGAGTTTTTACGAATGCCCTTTGGGCTTTCGAACGCACCAGCAACATTTCAAAGATTTTTGAATGATTTGTTTTCCGAACTGCGTCACGAAAATATTACTATATATTTGGACGATATTCTCATTTCTTCAAAAACAATCGAAGAAGGTCTCCATTTGCTAAAAACTGTATTCATAATATTGAAAAATGCCAATTTAAAACTAAACATAGATAAATGCTTTTTCTTTGAAACCACTATTAATTACCTGGGATACGAAATAGATGGTAATGGAATACGTCCAAGCCAGCACAAAATAACAGCTGTTTCAAAATTTCCTATTCCCAAAAATCTTCACGAATTATGACAATTCTTGGGTCTTAGTTCTTATTTCCGAAAATTTATAAAAAACCATGCACTCATTAAAGCCCCCCTAACAAAACTTTTAAAAAATCAGTGCCATGGAAATGGACTTCGGAAGAAGATTTTGCTTTCAGTGAAATTAAGAAACGTCTTACGTCTAGACCTTTACTTAGTATTTATAATCCAGATCTCGAAACTGAGTTGCATACGGACGCCAGTAGTAAAGGAATAGCCGGCATTTTATTACAAAAACATAAGGGGCATTCCAAACCAGTGATGTACTACAGTCGTATGACTTCTAAGGATGAAACAATATATCACTCTTACGAACTAGAGACCCTTGCAATTGTGGAATCAATTAAGAGATTTCGTGTTTATTTAATGGGAATACATTTCGTTATTGTGACTGATTGTGCTGCTGTACGTTCTACTTTTACAAAACGTGATCTTGTACCCCGCGTTGCAAGATGGTGGCTTGCAATTCAAGACTTTGATTTTGAAATCAAGCACAGACCGGGGGACAAAATGAAACATGTAGATGCCCTAAGCAGAAATCCACCTTCGTATACTGTTTCAAAAATTAATAGTTTTGATGACTGGATATTGTGTATTCAACTCCAAGATCATACCTTGAAAGCAATTTTTGACAAACTCAAACAAAAAAATTGCGATGTAGAATTGAAAAATACATATATTGTTAAAGACAATAGATTATACAGAAAAACCGCCGACAACAAGGATAAATTAGTTATACCTAAATTTGCAAGGTTTAATATTTTACAAAAATATCACGATGAAATTGGTCACATTGGATACCGCAAATGTGACTCTTTAATAAAGAGTAAATTTTGGTTTAAGGGTATGACTCGTTTTATAAGAAAATATGTGTATTCGTGCATTGAATGTTCGTACAAAAAAGACCAATATGGTAAGAAACACGGTTTCTTGTATCCTATCGATAAGCCCTCAAAACCCCTGCACACCTGGCATGTTGACCATTTGGGTCCATATGTCAAGAGTGTTGGCGGATACTGTTACATATTTATGATCGTTGACTCTTTTTCTAAATTTTTATTTGCCAGGCCAACAAAAACTACTAAATCAAAAGAAGTCATACATATTTTGAAAGATCTTTTTAGCATGTTTGCGGTACCCAAAAGAATTATATCTGATCGTGGTAAAGCTTTTACGAGTAAAAGTTTTAAAGATTTCTCTATCAAATACCAATTCAAACACATTTTGAACAGTGTTGCATCACCTAGGTCAAATGGCCAGGTCGAAAGATATAACTTAACATTAAAATCGGCAATTAACACTAGTATAAGTAACGAATGCGAGTGGTATTCTGCGCTTCCGGATGCAGTATGGGGCATAAACAATACTGCTAATTCTAGCACAGGATTCACACCGCATAAACTTATGTTTGGTTTTGATCAAGCAAGACATGTTGACTTAGATCAAGACATTAGTATTGCAACAGATAGAGATCGTGACAGGGTAATAGCCAAAACGAAAATGGACAGACAAGCAAAGAAAATGAAAAAGTTGTTTGACAAAAAAAGAAAGCAAGCACCGAATTTATCGGTTGGTGATCTGGTACTGTGGAAAGGTAGCGAAACTTCTCAGAAAGAAGTCTCGAGAAAAACAGGTGTCAAATTTGGTGGGCCCTATAGAATATCTAAAGTAAAGAAGAATGATCGATATAAGATAACTTCTTTAAAGGGCATGAAAGGGTATAAGAAATACACAGCAACAGTACCAGTTGATCAACTGAAGAAGTATAAAGGAGGAGTGATAACAGACAGCGAGTCTGACAGTGAGATGAACAGTACTGATGAACTGTTAGACTTACTTGAAGGTTAACACGAAGAACAAAGAGATATGTAGAGCTCTGAAGAGCATAAAATAAAATGATCATTCAAATGCGCTTGAAAGCATAAAAACATGAAAGTAAGTGGCAGAAGAGCTCTAAAGAGCATAAAAAAATTAATTAGTGGATAAAACGAAATCTGTTGAGAATCATCAGAATTACCTATTCTAATGATCTGTTGTTGCTACAACTACTTTTGTATTTTATTTTTCCAGGACAGGAGGACGTAAACTACATGAAAACAAGCCGAGGACGGCTAAGTATCAGGATGGCCGAATGTAACGAAATTACTTGATTAGTGATTGGGTATACGTTATCATTACATCATCATTATTATTGTTATCACTATTTCTGTTGTTATTCAAGCTGTTATTATTTAGAACAACGGAAGATCCTGTATATTTTATTCTACTCCAGTTGTTTGGTCATTTAGGGTTCAGTCACACATACGCTTTGTTTCTTTGTGTTTAGATTCTTATGTAAACCTGAGTAATCGAAAGGATGACTAGAAAATATATTTGGGCAGAATAAAGCATACTTTCGTGAACATCGTTTAATTTATTTTCTGCTGTAACATTACATATAAAAAAAGTAATGCCACTGAAATGTTCAATCAAATCAAAAATTAATAGCAACTGAAAACTTGCAATCCAAGCTCTCTAATTTATCGAAAACAATATCGTTCTGTTTGTGCAAGCAGTATTAGTAATTACGCTAAAAATGTGGGAGGAATGTAGGATGAAATTCCATCAGAATTTGAATACCCTCGGTTTTTATCTCCCTAATTGTCGCATAATGCCGTTTTTCCCTTTCCATGGAGTTTCTTTTATGCAATAATATGCAGGTCGAACTGATCTGATGTAGAATGATGGAAAAAAAGTGTGGGCTGTTCAACTTCTGTTCAATTCAACGTGATCAATGATTTCTCAACTCTTTCCTTTAATGCATCCGGTAGTTTCCTTGCCGTTAATGAGACAGTCGCAATGCGTTTTTGTCGGTTGAGATCAATTAGTGTAGTAGTGTTACTCTTACTGAATGAATTAGAAACTCAAATATTATCAGAACCTTCACCAAATAACTGCGTTTCAAATCTAAATAAATTACGTAACCCATGTTACCAATATAATTGCCAACACAATCTGATATATCAACATGATAATGCATGAGTTAGCTCTTGAATAAATGAAGGGGGGTTGAGACTTCCTGTAAATGATGAATGAAATACTTGGTGTACAAAATTTCACGCCCAACCTGAGTCTTTGGTACTTTGAAATAACAAAAATGAAAGATTCGCTCGCAAAACCAATTCAAAAATGTTGTAGCGGAACGATTTAGTAATAGTAGGGACTGTAAACCATTATGATATTTTCAAACGTATGAAAAAGCTATCGTATAGCGAAACACGTGTC
>WOGM01000993.1:0-10779 GCA_015342125.1 Leptinotarsa haldemani | reverse complement strand
ATTGTTCTGTATTCTTCTTTCCTACGTGAATAATAATCATTATTATTATATAACTCTTATTAACGGAAAAACAGATTTCAAACAGATTTTTTTTAAACAGAATTCAACTTTTGGAACCTCAAAAATATTCTTTGGTAACTTCAATTCGTTTGTGTATGTGAATTACAATAAAATGAATATAATAGTGGTACTATTCTTTATTACAAGAATATCAATCAAAGTCAGATTCAGAAAACAATGATCTCGTTGCGAATTGATCAAAATCTTGCATTTCGTATTTCTTTTGTTCCAAGGCACCTTCAGTGACATACTTGGAACCCGCCGTAGAATGAGTAATGACGCCAGATCTCTTCAGACACTGACAATATTTGTGTACTTTAAACTTCAGAAGTTCGTTTTCGGTTTTCAGAAATTCACGTTCTTCATTCACCGCGTATCTCGATGCATCGGCTTGCCCCAGTCTCTGCCAAAAAAACTCCAGCTGCGGGACGTACCCTTTGACATTGTCCATTTGAGGTTTAGCGATATCCTTCATATTTATTACGGGAAAGGGGAGTATCTTTTCCTCTTGGGTTTCTAATTTTCTGCAAACCGCAGCTACGTTAAGTATCTGTTTTCCCTTTTCTTTCAGTTTTTCTAAAAATTGTAGGGTCTCATTGTAGGTTACAGTGAGGGTCATCATCTTGAGTTCGTCTTTTTTTCGATCTTTGATCAATTTTTTCTTCAAGGTATTGAATGCCGCGTTGAAAAACTGATGCTCTACTTCCAAGTCTTTTTCTCTTCGTCCCAGTATCTTCTGAGAATCACTCAGCTTCTGTTTGAGCCTTTTTATATCTTCATAAGCGTGCCGTATTTTCTCCAGTTGATCAGTCAGTAGTTTTTGAAGAGCTTCATCGTGAATTTGCAGATCATCATGCTGCTTTTTTCTCTCTTTCACTTGATTCTTGTAACTCTTCACGAAGTCTTGAATTTCTGTTTGGATTGCATATTGCCCAGATTCGAGAATATCTTTGACTCTTTGAATTAGCTGTACATTTTTTGTATCTTCTTCCTCTAATTTGGAAAAGTACTCAGCCCTAACGTTTTGCTTTTGCGTTTTCTTGGCGACTTCTAAAATGTAAATGATGGTTTTCAGATAATTTTCGTCTTCCTCAAAATCATGTTTTTCATTCTCGAATTCTTCCTCAAAATGTTGGCGTATTTCTGAAATCTGAAGAAAATACAATAGGTACTGAATTGATTATTTGTTAATTTTCCGACGAACAAAAAATTAAAATAAAGTTCTGCCATCATGATGTCATGATGAATGATGTGAAACTGTTGATATATCATCAATCTTTTGATCTAGTATTAATTTGCGAATCCTGGCTTAGCAAACAAATAACTGATATTGTTATCACTATGCAGGGATATACATTATATAGGGCCGATAGAATTAACGGACGAGGGGGAGGTGTCTGTATCTATTGCAAAAATGAATTGAAAAATCAGCTGATCAGTACCCCTGCAGGCCAATCTAGCTATGAACAATTGTGGTTGAAGATAACTATAGAAAAAAAGGTCATTGCTATTGGAGTAGTATACAGGCCTCCCCGTCAAAATATTGATGAATTTATGGAGGAATTTGAAAATTCTGAATTGAAAAAAATTGAGCCAAAGTCGCTTTAAAGTAGCATTTAAGACACTATTGTTAGAATCAGCACAATGACAGATAAAATATGAAATATACTATTTACTACCAATGTATATGTGCATACATCCATGATTGAATTTAAACAAAATTAGGTACAGATTACAAACTCTGATAGTGACGACAGCTTAAGGTTAAGTGGTAGAACAAGTCATCAGCGATATTCTCACTGAATGAATTGAACTTCGCCTTTTATTTCCAATATTTTATTTCTACTACTTTTTTTGGAAATAATAAAACCATTATTATTATTTCAACAAGTACTTTAAGATCTACAAAATATGAGAGACCAGTATTGGAAAGAAGGAGATGTTATTCATCACACTCATGAGAAACTCAATTTAAGAGCAATAATGGTACAAGAAGCAAGAAAATAGTGAACGTAATGTTTATGGTCATTATTACTATCATTTCAGCAGACAATTTTTGACCCACAATATAATATAGGACAACTTGTAATCGTAAAAATGGAAGAGTTATCAACATTTCTATCATAAAAGTTTTCTTTCATGATCTTAAAAATACCAAAAACGCAAATATAATGATCCTTAGATTTTTCGGCTTTATAATTATTATTTCAACGAGCAGTTTATGACCTACAAAATACAAGTATATGAAAGAAGAAAATGTTATTCATCATTCATGATTTTTTTTCAGAAATAGGAAAATAATACCAGAAACACAAAAATGAACTGGAAATTTATGCTTATTATTGTGTCATGTCATTTTATTTTTTTTCATTATTATTTCAGAACTTAATGTATGACCTACAAAATATGGGACAATTTGTTTTTAAAAAAACAGTATTACTTTTCTATATTTTTGATAGGAAAATTTTCCAAGCAATGTCAGAAACGTAAAAGGGTGGTCTTTAATGTAAACCATTCTGTATTATTCAATCACTCAAAACTGTGATAAAAGTCCCGGGGGATAATTTCACAGGCCTTACACTCTTGGGTTTAAAGTAAATTTGATGCCGCGTCTTCATAATTTGGTGGTTTCTATCCTTTAGAGCATTTCTATTTTCACATCGGTTATTTAATGTCATATTCATTCCCAAATACTATTTAAAAGACAATGTACATAAACTATTGTGAGCACTTGAAGTGATATGAAACTGAAAAATTGTGTTAATTTACTTAAAAGGAAGAAAACAATGTACAAAAAATAATATATTATAGGATACAACATCAATAATACTCTCAGCAGTGTTGATGGGAAGAGTAGGTGTTTCCATGTTTCCAAATTCATAGGTTAGATAGAAAAATGTACCTTTCTCAATTTTTTGAGTTTGAACAGGCCTGAAGAGAGCTGCCAATTCTTTTTGTTCCTTCAACTTTTTTTCTTTCTCTAATTTCTTTGTATCTTCTTTTAGAGGATGTAAACCACCAGTCTTCACTTGCTTTTCCACTTGTTGTATGAACTTTTGTTGTTTGGCACCTTTTTTATTTTTTAGTCCAAATGTTTTGTCCTTAAAGAAATAAAAGTTTTATGATCACCAAGAAACATACTAAATATCTCAATTAGCACTGGAAGAAATATAAGTCCTTTGGAACAATCAATTTAATTTTTGTTTCTAATATTCAAGTGTTCCCTTTGAAATTTTCAACGTGGGTCCCAAACACGCTCATGAATAAATTTAGATATCTTCAAACTTCTTACGAATCTGATTAGGACCATCGTTGCTTGGTTTAGATACGATTCAACTACATAACCGTCCCCCCAGGAAGTTTCAATATAGAAATTACATATTGCATGAACATACCTCAATAACCTTTTCCTTCTTTTTTTGTTCAGTTTTTTTACTTGGAGCAGCCGGTTTAGCTTTAGGCGGCATTTCCGATAACAATATGATTTAACTAATTTATTAAAATGATTTCGTTATTTCTCTTTCTCGCATAAAAATTCAGAAAACGTTTCTTTTGTACATATCCACAAAATCCTATATAACATATTACAAATGTCAAATTTATTATCAATTGTCAGTTGTCAGCCGTCTGCGTCTGCTTGACACAAAAATGACAGTGTTACAAATATTAAGATATATTTGATTACATTTCCCACAACATTTTCCCAAAAAATGTAGAAAATCATAATCGTAAAAACCGAAAACTTAGGCCACGTATTATTGATTATGAGAATGTAACTAATCGTTATTCAGATGATGAATTCAAAAGTCGTTTCAAAGTTTCACGTCTAATTACACACCTAGATTATACTCTAAATTCATGCTACTCTTAAATTCCTTGTCGCTATCTTTAAGTTTAAAAAACCATTTCAAAAACAATTTCAAAAATTGCGCCAAAATATTCCTAACATCCACTTTGAACCACCCCTTCAGATGTGTCATTGTGAGCGTTTAGTGGAACGCACGGATAAAGGAGAATTTCTACAGAAATATTCAACATTGTGAACTTTGTTCTTTATTTTTTTGGGGGCTTGTTATGTTCTGAGTTATTCAAGAAATGCTGATACTATATATACATATAAACGCGTGCGATCGCTGCTAATCATAAAGTGCTATGGGATGAAAGTTGGCCTTTGACACGCGCCACCGGTCCCCCAGCTGGTACCGTCGCAACCGCTATGTCCCTTCATTTCGAATCTGTCATATCTTCGAAAATATTCATTTTAATTACATGCTGTAAAAGGTCATATTGCTCTATATTAAATGCACAATGTATTTGAGGTACCTGATTGGATAGAGATTAATGCTGTATTGCTTAAAATCGCTTCGTAAATAATCCATTATTTCTCGATGATAATGAATGGTTATTGTGGGATAATCCAATATCGCGTAGGATTCACCCAGCGTTTTGCAATGTAAGCGCAAAAAATTGTGTTTATTTACACTGAACGACGTGACCACAATTCTGTCACCGAGTTGGAACCCGTTTAGCAAAAAGCTCATATAAAAGCCGCAGAGATCACCTCACTTCTGCGGAAACACAAGGAAAAGCCAATGCATGGGGCCTTCTTCAATAACATTGGAGATCTTGGCTTATCAAAGCGCCTGACGTTCGCTTTCCTCAGGTTGAGTGGGCTGATGTCGGAAACTGAGAGGTTCATCCATCGACATAAATGTCGGTGGATTCATCATGGCTTGCCAAGATGGTGTCTTCAACACCTCAGTCTACCGCAGTCGCGTGATGGGTATTGAGGTTCCTGACACAAGGTGCAGGGCCTGCCGCGAGGCGCCCGAGACCCTACTGCACTTGCATCATCATGTCCGTCATATGTGGTCTCGGCCTATATCCATCGACATAACGCGGCCCTAAGAGTGTTATATTACCATCTACGGCACTCTTAAGGTATTGACGAGACATCGGTGTTGCCCTACGCTACGGGGGATATTGAATCCGTTGTGGGGAACGAAAAGTGCCAAATTTATGCCAAAGCAAAACAATATTTGTCGTGGAGTTTTCAGCTCCTGAAAAGAGGAGAAAAAACGGATACGATATCGAGATTTTCTCTTCGAACTTCGCAGACTCTATCCAGACCACTCTGTCAAGATGGTTGTTCTGATTATTGGAGTCCTTGGTCGAATGACGCCCTCTCTACTCTCAAATCTTAAAATAATACCGGTTTGCCGCACTAAGGTAGAAATCTCAGCCGGACGACAGATGCAGATGCGCTTGCTTAGGGCACATAATTCTCGGACCCAATGATCACTTACCCCACGGTGTGGGGAGTGGTCGTTGATTGATAATGCTGGCCGGCTCTCCCGAATGTATCGGGGCTTCGGGGGATAGGGCCTGACCAGCGCAAACTAGGTTAAAATATAATATAATATATTATAGGGTATTACATTGTTTTGCAACATATTGTACGAACATTAAAAGAAAAATCACGATTTCATATTTTGTGGTAATGTATTAAAAAACTTGATTGATGCATATGACGGATGCTTTTCTATTACTGTAAGTCTCTGAATAGGGAAACATATATTTGCATTCCGCAAAGGGTAAGCATGATTTGTCCCTGCTTCCAAGAGCTTATCTTTATGTTTGAATAAGTACATTACACATTCATAAATGTACATTGTATGTACTGTCATTACATAGTTATCTTTGAATTTTCTCCGACAAGATTGGTGGTACTTCAGTTCGGCGGTACGGTAGTTCTTATCATCCTTTTTTGAATTCCAAAATATATTTGAGGTACCACTACAAAATCCCTAGAATAATATACCAAATTTTGCGGAAGACTCAAAATTTGCTGCATATATAATTTTTAATGAATTTTTGTTAAAATAAGAACTAATAATCCTCACACTGTAAGGATTCAATATTTTTCTTAACTTTATAATGTGGGTATGCTAGTGAAGATGCTCATTGATGTGTTTACCTGAACCTTTTGTTGAGGTTTGATTGTACTTTCATTTGATTATTTGCTAAATGAACAGTTGTTGGTGACTCAGTTCTTTGTTGAAAGGTTCTAAATAGAATTACCTTGGTTTTGTCGATGGTGAGGCCATTTTTAGAAAGCCAGTGCTGTATTTTTCGACTAAATGAGATGATTCAGTAGTTGAATTTCGATAGTTGTTGCTAGGAACCAGTAAATTTGTGTCATCGGCATAGTAGCCCCCTCGTTATTTAAAATATCTAAGATGTCGTTCATGAAAATTACAAATAGAATTGGATCTATTACACTTCCCTGTGGAATGCCTATAGTATTTTCCTTGATATCAGCTTTGTATATAGACTATATACAAAGATATCAGACTTAAATATCTGTCAATTTTTCATAACTTTCGTTCTTTGTTGAAAATTCGATAAATATAACTCGAACCATTTCAATACAATTCTTCTAAGTCCATATTTTTCAAGTTTTTCCAATAAATACATGTGATTGTCTTTCAATTGTGAGCGTCTGCGACTCTAACCTCAATTTACTCAAATTGAGGTAGGGAAATTGGTTTTATTATTCTGTAGTACGGACACTTGTTCATTATTTCATGATAGGGAGGCTATCCACGTAATCCACTGACTCGTCATAATGTATCTGATGTAAATCGATTGGTTTCGCGTTGTCGACAATTCGATGGAGTAACCGACGAATTAACAACGATATAAGGCAGCTTACAAATGATTCGACTGAGTTGAGCAACTAGTTGCATCAGCATCAGTCATCAGTCTGATCCATAAGAATTTCACAGCACAGTCACAGAATATGGAACTAGAATATTCTGTATCACAGTAAACCAGTAGCATAGTAGAAACAGAGAACAGAAATCAAGTTACACGGACATCCTAACTAAAACCAAATAGCAGCAAATAAGTTATGATTTGATGCATAAAATACCTCTCAGGAATAAATTCAACTATTTCTGGGATTATAGTCATTCAAAGAGTGTAATATTTGGGAAGATATACATTTATGTTGTTCTAGTGTGCTATTTAGTTTTGCTTCCTTTGTCGTGTGTGGTTTAATAAACGCTTAATTTTGTTGGTGTTATTTGTTATTGGTCATAGTTCTGATGAAATCGCTAATTTAATTAGGTGTTTGAACGAAAAAACGGAGTGAATTTTAAGAAAATTTAGTGTTTTATATTGCGGAAGTTGGCACAACCGCATTGTGAACGGTAAATTCAGGTACTAAATCAATCAGGTACTCATCAAAGTACCTGAATGGTAGGTATATATTGGGAAATGTAATGAACCATTGATAGTTTATTGTATTAGTTTGAAAATGTCCATATAGGACGAAACTCCAGTAACTTTAGTTACAAATATAAGTAGTAAAAAACAGAAATGTCCATTTCTCATTTCATTATGATCTCCTACCACGTAGTAACGGCTACATCCATCAATTTATTGTGGAAAGCTTTGGCTAAATCGAGAAAGACAACTAAACATTCTACTAACTAATGAACTAAAAGTTCATCTTATTTTTTGAAGAGACCTTTTATTCTGACTCATTACTTGAGGACAATTAATAAGAGTATCCATGATAATAAACATTTTTCTCATTATGAATTTCATTCACTCTTATATCACTAAAAAGAAACTTCGTCAGGTTAACCAGTGAATCTATTCAACTCAAGAAAAAACTGATATCATGAAAATAGTTCAACTGAGGTTTCTGATTTCCAGTCCACTAAAATCTTACTATGGGATAACTTTCACTTGGAAAATCTCTCAAAGTAAAAGAGTTGATATCCTGCACATAGGTACCTTACTTTTCTTATCATTTTTATAAAGGACACAATTCCACTTTTATTAATGATGTAGGAGTTTCTAAAAGCCACATTTTGATGATCTGACATCAACATCAGGATGTTTGATTTTGAGTATTTAGAACTGACTTTTCTCATACAGGAACCGGGTGGATTTCTTCCAAATAGCTAGTGGTGAATTGAACTGGAAAAGGGAGGATCATAAGGAGTCAGTGAGGGGAATGTTAATGACAGTCTGTGATTTGGCGGCTATTACGAAACCTTGGGATGTGGAGAAAAGGATTGCTGAGTTGGTGGCTGCAGAGTTTTTCGAACAGGGTGATTTGGAAAGAGAGAAGTTGAATATAACACCGATGGTGAGTTGACATATATTATATAGTGTACATTATTAAACGTAACTCGAGAGAAATTTTTAACTAGTGCTTTTGTTCAGTATGTCATCATTTGCAAACATCATAAAAAATTTAATGTAAACTGAAGACGAACGGATTTATTGTTTTTAGTCATTGTAGAGGAAAAATCTGGAAATGTTGTTTTCATTTAATCACTATATTTTTAGACAACCTACAGAAATGATATATTTGTAATAATGAAATTTTGATACACTCATTCAGAAAATCATAAATAACAATGAAAGCTATGAGTGAAAATTGTTTTCCTACCAAAATACTAATAGAACGCTAAATCAATTGAAGTATTATATATAGAATAAAGAAAATACTTTTGTCTAGTTTCTACTGTGTTTATTTATTCGTTACGACCGGTTTCGGCTTCTAAGGCCATTTTCAAGTCTTGAAACCGGTCGTAACGAATAAATAAACACAGTAGAAACTAGACAAAAGTGTATTCTATATTCAACATGAATTTCTACAAAATAAATAAATCATCATTTGAACGAGTGAAGTATTATAGTTATACTTGGAATTGGCCAAAACTTCACACACTTCATGAAAAATGTGAGGATTTAAGTCTGCCCAAGAGGGATAATTCTGGTGATTAACTGTGCCATTTAGAAAAAAAGAACATTCAGCACTGAAGCAAATATTGAAAACAAAATGTGGATTTTTCACCGCTTGTTCACTAACCAACTAGCAAAACTGCAAGTGTCGATCGAAATCATCTTCATTCAGTTCTTCCGTTAATTTAATCTTGTGAGGATGCATTTTGTGGTATTTTAAATTACGCCGAATGCTAGTTGGTGACACCCCGGAAACAAATGCTAACTTTCTTGTGCTCAAAGTATGGTCAAGCTCAACATAGCCCAGAATTGCTACTTGTGTCGCCTCATTTGTTACTGGTGGTTCGATTTGCCATTTTTTATCTGCCACAGATCCAGTTGCGCGAAATTTTGCAATTAAATCGGAAACATACTGTCGCGACACATTCTTCCCATATTGTTCAGCAGCAATCGCAGCATAACGTCTATTTCCATGGTACAGTTCAATCAACTCAACCCCCTCTGCAGTTGTGTAAACCATTGTTTCTTAGCAATACTTTACAGCACTCAATACTAGTAAAAATGTAGATATCACTTTTAACATAAGAATGAGAAATAGAAACAGCATTTTTTAACATTTCCCCAATTGTAATAGTCCTCTTATCAGAGAAGAACTAAAAAATTAACAAAAAAGTAGCGTAAAAAACAAATGAAAGAGTTCCAAATACATTCCAACTGAGCAGTGGCGTACAACAATTTGTTGCTATTAACTATATTGGAAAAGTAAATAATCGGAAAGAACTCTTTTGAATACGTCTTAGAGAATTCTAAAATCTTTGAAACGATGTGCGACTCGCCCCCTATTTCCTATTAAAATTCCAATGGTTGTTCAACCCTCTGCTCCGGGGTTAAAGTGACGACGCTATGAATGGGAAAAAAACTGTCCCCCTCCCAATAAAAATCAACCGGTCTGAGCATTTTTTCGAATTTGCAAGATTAGTACCCAAAATATCCATGTCAAGTTTTCGATGTCCCACCCTGTATATTTACCAGTAGGGAACGGGTACCCCAATTCTTCCTTTCGTGCAGGTGAAAAAGAACTGAAAGATAATGAGTGATATATAATTTCAAATGATGGATATGTGCATTCTCATAAGAAATGTATGAATTAGGAGAAAATGCATGAACTCCCAACCAATAATTGATAGATAATTGAATGCATAGTCATTAGAAATGATAATGAAACGTGACGGATAGATAATCTACGAAACATCGCTTGCAATATTGATAATGAAATACCACTATATATCCTAAAGGCGCTCAACGAGCGGTGCCTATGCGGTGTCCTCTGAAACGCCATCCCCATAATCAAGTCGCTATCTTCATCATATAAATCAATGGAAGTCCGAACTGATGAAAAATAAAGGTATCCTATTTTTTAATAGCAAAGCGACTGGTCTATAGTTATTTTTTATTCAATTTCAACAAACAATACTAATGTTTCTTACTGGTTTTTGGTCGCGTAACTCGACATTCACTGAAAACTTTATGAATGTTGTGTACTGCTCTCTGAATAATAATGACAGGACCAGTTATCTCAACGAACACAATCATAACCAATAAATCAAGCTTATATCCAAACAAGGCTTTACCTGTAGTGGCATAGAAGAGCTACAAAGACCCATAAATTGACGGGATTACCGAAAATTTCTCTAAATCGTGAAATGGTTGTATAGCTGGCTATTCATAGTTTGTCATCCATTTGCTTGTAATACAGATCCTTCGACATTTCCATAACAAATGAGGATAAACGAGGTTATTGTACAATACAATACAATAGTTTATTTTTCCTGAGACTTTTTTACAAGCATGGAAATCGTCATATACACAGATTGTAGTTAAATATCAAGGGATAAAATATGGAATATACATAAAAAAATTAAATCAATAGTAGATAAAGGAGATGATTATATA
>WOGM01000992.1:0-10792 GCA_015342125.1 Leptinotarsa haldemani | reverse complement strand
TTTAACGTTGTGGTAGTCACTCATGCAACCAATCAGTTGCGCAATCGAAAATTGCAAGTCAGCGCCTGGCCTAACAGTATTGTTTACGAAAGCAATGAACCTCGCTAAATAGGTGTTTCCGAATAGCTTTGTCTTCGCCTTTGTATAAGCGTTCAGTTTGTAGTATATGTGAAAAATAAATCCGTTGAACAGGCGTATTTTGGGGAAGAGACATTCAACGTTTTTATTCTTGTTCCTTTGTCGTATTCCACCTTACTGTTTTCGCGTATCTGGATTATTTAGTAGTTCCATTTCAGGTATAGGCTAGTCGGTGCACAAGAAACTACTTGGCGCCCTTGTTATTATTTTTGTACATATTTATACTTATCTGTCGGATTTATTCCACGGCCCTTACGAGCAAGCACATTACTTGCCGTACACAAAAAAAAGACAAAAGTGTTATTCTTAATTTTTTAGAAATAAATGTCTCCGATAGATCCATTTTTTTATTATTGAATTTAATGTAATAATCTTTCAAAGGGTGAGTTCTCTGTCGATTCCATAGATGGCGTCTCCGTAAGGGGAGATGTCATCGTCCTTACTCAAAATTACAGCTTTAAACTCAAAATTACGAGAATTAAAATATAAATTTCGACTTTGAACTCGAAATTACGACTTCAATCTTGAAATTACGACTTTGAACTCGAAACTTCGATATTGAAGTCGAAATTTAAATATTTAAGTCAAAATTTCAAGACTAAAGTCAAAATTTCAAGTTTTAGAGTCGTAATTCACATGAAATAAATAATGTGTCCCTTCTGCACTTCCGTATCATTACCACCTTTTCAATAAACCATTTCGAAGGTTTCTGGAGAAATAGTATTTTACCCCAGCACTGATTCACTTCATCTTCAATTTTTGATTCCACGAGTTCGATCGCTGTAGAAAGCAGTGACATTTGGATGCCATCATCCAAGAGCGATTCTGCACATATATTTGAGTGGCTCAGTCGGGACAACTTTTGATGCGGTTGACTTTACGATGCACTCAAGTTTAATGGTCATTCTAAAGGAAATGCGATTCCTGTTCTCTTTTTCGTTTTGTGTGTATTCGAGCTTTTTTTGCTACGCCGTAGCGGTGAAAGCAATTATTCGCTACAAAATATAAATCGAAATTCGGCAGGTCCCAAGCCTTTTCGTTCGTATTGAACTAAGTCGGAGATAACTATTTTTGACATATGCAAAAGTTTATAATAGCACTTCATGCAAATTACTTCTTTGCAGCCCATTCACTTTTTGATATTGCTAGTTTCAACTTTGTATTAATAATTTATGTGAAGATATTATTTTCGATCAACAAGAATAACTTTTTCCACACGCCTGGAATACATCACTTTGAAATTCTCGTGTTTTAACTTGCATGGAATTCATGAGTGGTGTTAGGCTGAAATGCTAATTCATTATTGGACACAACTTTTGTTAGATGACAATCCTGAGTAAAAGTGAGACAAAAATGTATGTTATTTGACAAACTTAAAGATGACACATGTAAATTGATCCTTGCCAGTGAACAATTGCCATAATGAAGTTATTGTTGTTCTATTCTGGATTTAAAATAAAAACAAAATCATCTCACAACATTATTTTAGAATATTACTGGAGTTTTTTCCCAACACCAAATCGTTATTTTTAACACCTCGACACGTGTTTCGATCACCAAGTGATCATCTTCTAGGAGGAAGATTAAAACAGTAATATTCATTACTACACCAAAGGTTCCAAACAGTGCATCATAAATTATTTTAGAAATAAAGTATTTTAACAGTTGGTGGCATGAATTATTCAGCTGTTGTTTCTAACTATATTTGTCTAAATAAAAAAACCTTTGGATATCGCTGTTTCTTTCTTCCTATATAATATGTAGTACAAAGTTTGCCACTTTCTCCTTAACTGTTTCACCATCCTTCCCAGTAAATGATGGAATTCAAATCTATGGTGATTGCGCTACAGTTTCGTATCATTTCCTACAGGTCCTTTTTCCAGAAAACTCTTCTCAAGCAGAATGATGAGAAAACTATTGTATAGCCAAACATGCGTAGCCGAAACACGTGTCGTCATTTTATGAACCTTTCATAGTGACTTTTGACTGTATATTAGATAGAGTAGCTGATACTCATTAGATAATTTATATTCAAAATGCATCATCTCAAAGTGTGGAAATCTCAAATTAAATCGAATTACATATCAGTCCTCTCTGAAAATTTTGTTTTTTTTAAAGGTCCCTACTTTCTTTCATATATTTCTTAGTACTCATTGTAGCCAAAATCTCATGATTTTTAATGCAAGCAAATATACGACAAAAACAGCATTCCCGATTTCGAATTTTCTGTCATAACATTCAATAAAAATTGTTATCTGCATATCAATATCTTCGGCAAGTTGAAAAAATCTGTTTAAATCTGTTTAAAATCTGTTTTTCCGTTAACCAGCTGTCGCTCCCCTATGTACGACAACCCTCAGAAGTCGAAAGTTGTGAGAGCTAAGGATTAACGAGATCTTACCTTTTAACGCCTGATTCGTAACACGGGTTGGACGATAGCAAGTGAAGATCGATCGTTCAAACTAGGGCTTGAACCACCGACCAACACGGCAGTCAATTCGAGTGAGTGAACAAAACACCCACGCCGAACCGCTTGGCTACCGACCGACCAAGCTAAAATTGCATTTTTCACTGAATCAAACAACTTTCAAAATGTACTCGAACCGTATCATCAGTATTGGTGACGTTGTTAGAGATATTGTATCGCAAGAAACTTGGATGTTTTCTCGTCGGAGATTTTTAAACTTCCCAGCAGTTTGTAATGAGCTTTAAATTCTATTCCTTTTGGAATGATGATAAAGTCAATAGATAACTTTATTGGTATTATTCTTTGGAAATTTTTCCACATCATCTCACTCCCAACTCATCCCACAACAGTATTGTGATTCATTTTTTTTTAATTATTAATTAACATGCTTTTATTAGCTTCACCTGTATGTATGTATGTTTGTTTGTTTGTTTTTAAATAGACTAAATAACACGCTTTTATAGCATACGAAACTAAAAAAAATGAATATGGTTTAAAAAACTAAAAAACACGCTGTTGAAGAACTGAAAATATAAAAATATTTTCTTAAGTTAGCTTAAAACAATAACGAACGAAAAATACTAATATTATTGTGAAAAAAGCGTGGGCGCTTTGTGTCATATTTTTTGTATATCAAGCGAATACCACCCCATTGAAATTTCTGCCAGATCTCAGTCTATACGTTCTATAGCTTTCAGATTGCAAATTGGTAATTATACATAGTCTATAATATATCTGACTAAGATGTGTTACTTGCAATCAAAAACATTCTTCTTTTTTTTTGAATTAATAATAGGTGTATTCCATCTATTGAAAACACTTTTGCCTTACCAGAACAAAAATACTGTCTCTCGACGCGCGTTTCGCTAATTAAGTTAGCATCATATATCCAGTCTTAGTCATCTCATGATGATGTTAACTTGGTTGGCGGAGAGACAGTATTTTTGATCTGCTGAGGGAAATATATTTTCACTAGAATCATTTTACACCAGAGGTTCTAAATTCTACTCAAGTTGTATTCAAATCAGTTCTCATTTCCAAACCAACTGCCGCTTTTCACTTACATTTTCAAGAATCAACAGAACCCAGCAAACTATGAATTTGTTTTTCAAAAAAACTCATTATATAAGTTATGTTAGGAGTCTGTACATTTCATTGTTCATTTGTCCTCACCATTATAATCACATCACATTGTTATTTATTAGAGGGACGTTCAATTTTATCGTAAATAAACTTTCAGAAATAAAGTTCTCCACAAATTTTAATCATTTTCTCTTCGAGTTTTCTCTTATAATTAACCAGTTATGGACATAATAATGAATTCTCAAAACTTCCAAAATCTTTTCAATTTTATCGTGATCGGTATCTGTAACTTGAAAAAAAAATAACTGAATTCATTTTCGAAGATTTGTATTGATGACATTTGGTAAAAGTTTCGCTCCTGACACTTTGGTGGAAGTGTTTTTTCGTTTTCTAATATTTGGTGAATGCGCAGGAGAAAATTATTTACTCGATCATCTGGATGTTTAATGCAAATACAACCATGTGTAGAACTGTTTGAATATATACGAAAATATATCATTTAATTTTTTTCAGGGACAAAACACAAGCGCTACAGGAAAATCCTTAAGACGCTCTTAGAGCAGTGCCTGTGCGAAAGTTCCTATGTTCTTATGCTTAGATCTTTAAAACTACGCGACTGATTTTGATGAGGGATTTTTTAAATATATAGAGTGATTCAATATATAACATGCATACTATAGTATAGAAACATTGATAATTTTAGAGGTTACTGATTTGATATCGAAAAAAAACTCATTTACATCACAAACGCTGGCTGTACACTACGAGATAGATCGAAATAATGTACTACAGACTACAGTATTGTACACCTTAGAAAGGTCTACAAGAAGTCTGCGATGATATATGTATATCTCTTAGGGATAACCCACGACAACCATTTTTATCCTTCACTTTTCTTCGAAACGGTTTTGAGCAATACAGCATTAATTTTTATCCAAATAAGTACCTTAAATGCATTGCGTATTTAATATAGTTCAATATCGTCCTCTACAGCATGTAATTTAAATGAATATTTTCGAAGATGTTACAGATGTAAAATGAAGGTACATAGCGGTTGCGGCGGTACCGGTCAGGGGGCCAGCGGCGTCGTCTTAGATCACTTTATGATTAGCAGCGATCGCACGTGTGGAGCTGGGGCGGAACGCTCGACCTCTATCAAAAAAAAAGCTAACACTGTCGAAAACAAAACATCTTAAGTCGCATAGATACACATCTATTATTGCCCATAATGCGTATACATTTTTATGTCATTAGTTATTGCATTTACAATAAGCATATTGTATGTTTAAAAAAAGCTGAAGATTCAATTCTATTTTAACAACATGATCATTCTTCAATTCACTTGATATCTTTGTTAAAAATGCTGTATTTGTTTGTCGGAGAAACACAATTTGCCAAGTATGAAACTTGAAATAAAAAGTCAAAAGATTCGCAGTCTAACAATCAACGGATCCTTCCAGAGTTACCATTTCATCTTAAATCGGCCAAAAGATGCCAAATAGATCTTGTCATATGTTGGAATAGTTTTTTGAATTTCGATATGGCATATTGTGAGCATTCTCATGTCCCTTCCTAGATTTGACAAGACGACAAAACACAATAATCAACCAGTATGACATAAAATGTATTACATGCTAAACGAACGTAATTCAAATTGAGTTACGAAATCTCCCATTTTACATATTTCCGCCCAGGAATGTAACCATGACATCAACTATTCGAAGATTTCAAGATTTTCCTTTCACCAGAATCCACCATGCTCGCACAACGTTTTATTAGATCCACCGTGTAATTCGAAAACCGCACAACCATCAAAGGTTATCTTCGGGGTTGAGGTCGGTTGGCGTCACCTCACCGTCCCCCCAAACTTCCTCCTTGGAGTTTCTTTGGCAATCATAGTTTGTTAGTTTGTCCTGTACTAGTTCCTCTCTGCCATGTGGGGACCGCTCTTGGTGGGGATGGAAACGCATGCCTCTAGCGATGCGGGGGCAAAACGTAAGGAAGGGCACCCGGACGGCCAGCGGGAAATAATTCATTCTCCATTCGCCGGCAAACGCTCGAATCGAGAAGGTTACGGCGTGAACAAAACGCGTAATTCGAGCCACTACAAAGGCTACTCTGAGCTGACAGGAGTTGTTTGGTGTGAAATCAAGTGAGTCGGTGCGTAAAACACCTGACGACGGTCGGCCCTCTTTCCTCTTGTATAAGTGAGAACTCTGTCGATATAATACGTCGTGAACTTTGTTTTTCCTGCATACTCGCGACAAGTCTCCGATAACCGAAACGTAATCGGCTTTATTTTGGAAGCGGGTCAAAGTGAGCCGTGACCGACCTATCTCAACATTTCGAACAGTTAGTTGGTCATGAACGATTGTTATTCGTACAAGGTTAGTCAGTTTCTACAGAGCTTCGTTACTGTTTTCGACGAGTAACCTGATTTTCGAACAATTGATCTGTCTGTGTTTTGGAGAATTGCATGCTGTTTGAGCCGAAATGTCGGCTAAAAGGAAGGCCTCCGCTATTATTCAACATCACAAGGTGAGGGTCTAAATTAATATTAACTGGGGAACCGAGAAAGCATGATAGGTAGTTGATTAATATTAGATAGAATATTTGTAACGAGTTTTGTAGAATTTTTCTTAATGGAAATACACGTAAAAAGATGCTTGTCTCCACTGATAAAGTTCAAAATATTATTTTATTTTTTATTATCTGTATGCAGTCTATAACTTAGAGATATAACACATGAGAGGAGTGGAAATATATATACATCCACAATATTTTAATAAATGAGGCAAACGAGTTTAAAAGTAATTGTTTTGAGAGGGTTATTTTTTTACTTGATACTTGCTTGAAAGAAACTTTGTGTATGGTCTACCTATATTTTTTTATAAATATTTTTTTATTGTACCTAGTTATTTTTTGTGTGGGAGTTTCCCATATTTTTCGTTTCATGACGGAGGAGTAGGAAGCCGAAAAGCTTTTTTCCCAAAAAATCTCTTCTAGAAATAGGTACTACCACATCAATTTAAATTAAATTCGTCTGACTAGAAATTAAACATAAAGTTGTAATGTTATGAAGAAAATGAGTCATTCAAAATTAGTTGAAAGTACCTATGGAGTAGTTTCTATAGAATTGTTTCTCTCGTTTTTTCTTTCAGTTTGTATCTGTAAGAAATGTATGTATGATGAACATCTTCCTAAAAATTAGTATTGCAGTTATTTTCTTTCTTCCTTTCTTTTCTTTGGTAGTTTCCCACATTTTTGTTACTGATGGAGAAGTAGAAAACTACAACGCCCTCATTTATAAAAATTAGTTTTATCTTGAAATATCGAAGTGTATAAATTTCAAATCGAAAGGAAGATCCAGAGGAATAACCAACATTTCAATTGAATAAAAGGGACAATGACTCTATCAGAATAGGTACAACACGTCTGAATCACCTAATATTGATAATGATGTATAGTTTACCTGCTATTAACCAAAATAATCTTTATAATTTGTGTAATTTATTTTTTCTGGAGTCTCTTATTATGCTCGTAAATTGAAGTTTTCGATTTTTCCTCTGTTGAACACTATCTTTATTATTTGTTGGATGGTTTCATTTTTATGTGTTATCTACAGCTTTAGTTGCTTCATATTATAATTTCCAGGTATCTATACTTGATGGTAGGATTTCGAAATGAAAATTTGCTCTGAATTGATCTCACTTTACATAGTGAATGTAGTTCATTCCTGACTATTACTAAACCTCTTAGCGACAGTTTTTCTGATAGACCGAGACACCTGAAAATGCAGGAAATACTACCCACTTCAGTTATTCTTTCGTTAAGTGTCTTATTACTTATTTCCTTCAACCATATAATATACTTTTATTGGGATGATTTTTCTTATAGAGTTTTCCATTATTGATGTTTACGTAAAAAGGTTGTACATGTTTCAGGCGTTTCATTATTGTCACCACTGATAATTAAGACGTGTCATGTTACTTAAATACGTTAAGGATTTTCATCAAGTATCGGAAAATTCTATTACAAACGTGTTTAATAAAATAATTTAGAAGTTTGGTTAGATATTAGCTGTATATTGCGTATTTTGTGGTAGTGACAATAGTAAATTAATATTTTCCAAATTGCCATTATCATAACAACATCAACTCCACTTGTACTAGATATTAGATGCTGTAGATATGACCAAATTACTGAATCATATCACTAAATGGAGTAAAATTAAATTTTTTTCAATTACAATGACACTAATTGCACGTCTGTTCCTTAATATATCAAATATCAGTGTTACCAATCATAATCACCTGAAATTGACTGAAACATGTACAGCCATATTTTACGTGAACGTTAGCGAAAATACGAAAACACACATGTTTTGCACAAAAATGGAGAAGTAGCAAGTTGAAAAGCTATCCTTATAAAATTTCGGTAAACGTGTGTTGGAAAACAATGAAAATGCTGCTGTAAGTGAATGCTGAACTGGATAAATTAAAATTGTTTTTGATACATATTGAAGTAATGCTCTAATTATTGGAAATAATACATTTTTATCTCATTCAGCATATGGCGTCGGTACGAGTAATATCAATTGGATTTTAGCTTTAGCTGATATACTGAAAATACATGCTTCCCAATTTTTTATGAGGCGTACTTATATCAATGATTGTTGATATTAAAATGTTAGGAGTTTGAAGAATTGAATATGTAGGTATATTTAAAGTTATTTTATTAATACAGGTAACACGTGAAAGAAAAGTACTTACGCTAATACATGTCACATGCTCCCAGCAAATACTGCCCAATACTCAATACCACCAACTTGGTTGGTGAATCGCGCGTCGAAAAAAGTGGTGCAGTTCTGGTGTGGGGAAAAGGTATTTGTGTTGGTTTTACTCTACACCAAAGCACCTGCTTTAACGTCATTCTTTTTTATGTTTTTGAGGATGAGATTTGTAATGTAAAGAAGAAAAAAAGCAAGTTACTCAGCACATAATGTTGACTAATAATAATTTATAAATATCACCAAATCGTTATTTTTAACACCTCGGCACGTGTCGAGGAGTTAAAATAAAAATAAAATAAAAATAACGATTTGGTGTTGGGAAAAAACTCCACACCACAAAAACAATAATTTGTTAGTTTTTCATTAATATAAATAATATTTCACCTAATATTACGTGTGCGATTACTTTTATGGAGGTCTTCACATTTCATAATTGGCTTGTCAATAGTTAGTGTTTGACTGTGTGTAAAACAAGGACCTCTCGGAAAGTTCATACTGTTGTCCTCAAGAAATCTACTGTTCATCGCTGGAAAACTTCTTACAATCGTTTTCAAAGTGAGTAAATTCAAAGAAATTGTACGAAAATCACTATAGAATAATGTTAATCAAACAACTTACCTACCCGATGATGTTTGTGAACAAGTGACGTCATGCACTTCAAATTGTTGTTCATTGTCACGTGACATGACGTGTTGTACCTTAATTAGGTACATTGTAAATTCAATTTTGATTTTCAAATTATTTCCATAATGATAATAAAAAAAAATTGTTTTCGAAATTTCTAGTATGGAAACTATTCTGTTTAGCGGAAATTCCAATTGCCTCCAACTAGATGTCCTTCAAAGGGGAAGTAAAGCATCAACTTTTGTTAGTCACCATTGTAAGGTGAAAATATTTCAAATGTCAACAATAGAACAAGACACATGCGTTCCATTGTAAAGTGAATCTATTTTAAGTACAGAATTCAACATATAAATGCGTTCGTATCAGCGAGGATAATGACTAGCTTCGCTCTAGGATTTAATTGTTCCAACCTTTGTTCGTAAATAGAAATCTCTGTGAAAAATTATCGACGATTTTAGTTTCCTACACACATGCACTGAAATTAACTGTCAAAGAAGGTTTAGGAGCAACAAAATCAGATTTTTATGTGTTTCATTTCACCGGACTGAATTAAAAATGTGTAAAGCAGATACAAATTGGGTACCTACCCTATAACTATATTATTTTGGCAAATTAGTACCACTTGTTCCACCTATTTGGAAACAAGAAACCAAAAATAAATGACTGGTATTTTTGACTTTTAGAGAAAAATTCTATTGTTTTCTCCAATGGAAAGCACTTGAATACCATATTTTAGGAGAACATGACATTGCACTTATCGATGTTTATACAAAAAATGTGAGAATCTTCCATAGAGAGGGATGAAGAAACAAATAGATAGATAAATTTATACAGGTAATTACATATTTTGATAATGGTATAACAATGAATGGAAAATAAACAATTTTGAAGGCTAATCTACCTAAGCAGAACTTGAGTTGTAGTATCAGCCTATAAACAACTTAAACGTTGATTATAATTCAAGATATTACCTACAATAGGATGTAGTTTATATTCATAGTCTAGAGAGAACTTCAATTATGAATCCAGTTCATAGACAGATTTCAATATGTCATAGTTTTGATTCACATGTTCTTTCAGTTTTGACTTGAATTTGTATTTATTGGAAATTGCTCTGATGTCTGAAGGAACTAGGTTTATTAGTTTTGGACCAGAGTATAATATAAATCTCTGAGTGCAAGTTATTGAGCAAAATAAGTCTTATTCTTTGTACAGTGCTACAGTGGAGTATCTTTTTTACGGTTGAAAATGATTTTCAGGACAGTATTTTGCATTACCTCTAGATTATGTAACAGGCTTTTGCTGACGCCACCTCATATTATAATGCAATATCTCAGAACTGATTCTGCGAGTGAGTTATATATCATTGTTAGTAGCTTATTATTATTGAGATTTCTGAGTTGGTAGAGTTTATAAGATAATTTACTAAGTATAATGCTGCCTTGGATGTTTTCAAGCTTGTAAATGTCATTGATGTATATTAAGAACGAAATTGGGCCTAGTACTCTCCCCTGTGGGACGCCCATGGTTATAGGTAGTGGATCACTATAAATATTGTTTACTTATGATGCTCTTTTTGGAACCTTTGGTGTAGTAATGAATATTACTGGAGTTTCTACCCAACACCAAATCGTTATTTTTAACACCTCGACACGTGTTTCGATCACCAAGTGATCATCTTCTAGGAG
>WOGM01000991.1:0-10788 GCA_015342125.1 Leptinotarsa haldemani | reverse complement strand
AACGACTGACGCTCTGGAAGCCAATATTGAAGCATTTATACGTGAAATACCGGTCGATTTGTTAGAGAGAGTGTGCCAAAATTCGTGGTGAGCGTTCCAAAGGAGTTCCATTTCATAGTAATCATACTTTTTTTTACTATACTGGAGAAGAGATCAACAGTAAATGGATAATATTTGACAACTTTGAAAGATGATGATGATGAAAATGAGCAGATACCAGCAAAAACATGCTAGAAAAAACAAATAATTTCAAAACATTCCACATGGCAACTCCAACAATTGTAATCAGATTCCAAACGAAGAATTAAAAAAAAGAGCGATATGCAAATCACGCTCTTCTGTCTTGCACCCGACACTTTCAAAGGGAATAAAAGAGGTCTGATGAAACGAATGCGTGAAACGGTCCGATTTATCTAAGCCCTTTCATCTTTATTGATCAATAAAAAACGACGATTATAAAAACGACGACTTGTCATCATCTACATAGCGTCAACTAGATTTGCATACTGCGATTCGGACGAATAAATTGCCGAATTTGAAATGCAAATGTAATGACGTATAAAACGCCAAGGAAAGACGCCAAATACATTCTATACAGCTTTAATAAATCAAAGGGATTTTTATCGAGGTATCCACAATTATGAAAGAATGAAAACAACACAATAACATGGCGTGAATCTAGATTTGGAAGAGAAACATTGCTACTATTTTCAAATTGCTAACTAGTTTGCAAACTATCTTTGCGGGTTTTTCCAACTTGTATATTGGAAAGAAAATTGTATTTATTCGATATACGCGTTACAAGTAACTTTGGGAGTTTAATGGAGTTTATTGACGAGAATGGTACCGGAAATTGCAAATGTGACAAGTTAGAAGTGAAATTACTCTTCTGCGCTGGGAAAATTTGAACTTGATAAACTCCGTTTGCGTTTTTATAGCGTCATTACATATACTGAGTTTACTTGAAAACTCTCCAGACCATTCATCTAATAAATACTGGCTCTTCGAAACTTGAACTACTTTTCAAGATGAAATGGATAAATATCTGTAATAGTTAAGTGAATGTACAATAAATGTTACTAACATCATTAATGCCGAAAGGAAAAACCGCAAATTCTACAGCACATCGTTCTTCAAATGGTTGACCTTGAATTGTAAGACAGAAATATGTATAAATTGTATGAATCAAATATTCATAACTCATTTAATAGACGAAAAAGGAAGCGTGAAAAGATCACCGAAATAAATAAAAAATTAATGAAAATAGCTTTAATACTAGTACATAATATAGCAGAGAATAAAATATTAGTAATATCCCTTGCCATAACTATGAATATTCATACATGAAAGTCTCGAAAATTTACCGTTTGTATAGTTTTGCATGGAAATAAAATACATTCGAGATTCATTATTCCGGGCCCTTTTTTCCCGAAAATCTGGTTAATCCGGACAGATTTAGTAATTTCAGTGAAAGAACAGGTCTTTCAATTTGTGATGCTATTCAGAAGTTATCGCATAGTTTTATGGAAAATAGGAATTAACCCAGGTTATCTATTTATATAGTTTTCGTAATGTTTCAGGTTCAGAATGTCTAATAAACTATAAGAAAACCCATGAGTAAGATAACCATTTTTTATCCTCGATTTTAAGCACTACATCATTAATCCTTATCCAAGCAAGTATCGTAAATACATTGTGCATTTAATTCAGATCAATGTGGCCCATTACAACATGTAATTTGAATAAATATTTTCGAAGATATTACATATTCAAAATGAAGGGACATATCGGTTACGACGGTACTGGCCGGGAGTCGGCCGTGCTTATAAATAGCGCGTCGAAGGCCGCCCTTTACCCTATAGCACCTTATGATAAGTAGCGATCGCAAGCGTTTATATGTATATTTGATATCAGCATTGCACCCGTGCGGAGCCGGGGCAATACCGGCGCTAGTATCCTCTGAGTAAGAATCAAGATTTTTATTCTTCTACAAACAATTAACACTACCCATGATTGGCAGTTGATGCAAACGTGAATGATTTACTGAGATATGGGCAGTTGGCTCTGAATAAAAGTGCTGCATACAAACAACTTGGGTAACACTCATTGGTTAAATGGCGTTACTCAATATATTTTACATGCGTCATGAGATTTTACCAATACACGACAATGGCCAAAAATATACAATTCACTGTCTTTAATTAAGTATCCCAATCGTGGCCTATTTCAGTTTAAACAGATGCCATTTAGACTTCACAACGCCACATCAACGTGGCAAAGTCTCAAAGACGATGATTTAAAAGTCAAACTAATGAAGACTATTTCCGTAACTCCGAGATGATAATATCACTATTAGAATCGAAAAATGCCAGTTTTGTCGCCTGGAATTGCAGTACTTGGGCTATATAACGAATTGCGCTCGGAACTAAAAAGAGTTGCCGCCATGACATATTTTTCTATCTGTCAAAAATTCTTGAGTCATAAAGTGATGTTATTGTTGAAAGTTTGAGTTTTTAAACTATGGAAACCAGTATGTGTGGAAAGCGAGGTGCACTGGAGAACTGCAAACTGGAAACTAAAAACATGGTTGTTCCAAAAAATTGATTTGAGAAATACTTCAAATATGGTTGCACTTTACCTCGATAAAGTTTCGAAGTATATTGACGAAAATATTTTGAACGACCACCAAAATGGTCTGCAGATGATTTCAGTTCAGTTTATACTTCGGCACTGGATTACTGGTATAGATTGAAGATGCCTTGGCGAACTGAACTTTGATAAAACAATTACAAAAGTACGGTTCAATGGGCTCTTCCCATCTTCTAATCTAGCACAGACAAGATACCACTGTCAAGGTGATACGGTGAATTTACGCCATAGTTTTACTTGCAGCAGAAAGCAAATATGATATCTGAAGAACGAGGCACTGGATTATTTACGTTATTTTACATTTTAAATTCCGTTCATTTTTCTTCAGGTACTCAATCTGTTTGTGAAATAACAGGACCCACACCACCGAATAATAACGCCAAATTAATGACCTATCAACCGCTATATTTCCGAATCAACAGTTACGCACGGCATTTCTGATCTAAACGAGTTTTTAAACAGACGAAGAAAGATTCGAGCCAGTTTGTAACGGCACACTTTGGTGTGCTATCTTTCATGCAGCCTCCAGCGAAACCGCTTACGAACCAATTTACTGTTACTCCTTTCTGTTGTATCCTCTCGCTTGTCCCAGTAACAAGTTTATGAACGTTTCCGTCTCGAGAAATCAGAGAACGAAAAAGAAATGAGAACACGACGAGATCGATCGAAAATTGTCAATTACAGCTTTGTGGTAGGATTTATCATTCACGTTCTGGTGAATGGATGAGAAAAGTGCCGTATAAACTGCCAAAGAGGACTTATATGTTGAAGAAAAAATCTACGATCTAACTTTTTCTGCTTGGGGGTAAAACTTACAGATGAAAATATTACGCTAGTTTCATCAGAACAAAGTCAATGTGGATTAGCTGAAAACTAGTGCCCAATTCCGTGCAATTCAATTCTATTAGAACTTATGATATTTTCCAAAAATCAAAAGTTGAAGTTCCGCGGTAAACTCAAGTTAACTGATACCCTATTTGGGATAGAAAAGATCCATTGAAATCATCAAACGACCCTTGACACAAAAGAGCTTTTACAAAAGATTCTACAAGTCTCGCAAAACTCCAATTACGAAACTTTCCGAAAAGTTAGTTGTAATTATTTTCTTTCCTCGGTTCATGTTCTCCCAAGAATACTTTTCATTGAATATGGAGAAAGGAACGAAATTGAGTTTCACATTGTGATATTCCAAACTTTAATTCGAAACTGTGGAGATTCTTCGGAAAGATATACTCGTGGACTATTTCACGTTTCCGTCTTCGACATTTGCATGTTGAAAGATAGAGAAATGGGGCTTTCATGTTCCACTAAACTTTCTACAAAGTTTCAATCTCATCAGTAGAGAAGTTTAAAAGGATGGTTTGAATTCCCAGTATCAAAGATTCGGATCAAACTCATTGAAATCGATAGGTAAAATATAATATCGTAGGAGTAGCTTCCGATGTCTGAAGTACCTATGCTAAACTATTATTGATGATTAAAGGAAAAATGAACCTCGTGTTAATTAAATAAATGCAATCTGTAGTTGTTCACACCCTTCAGCGAGGGTTGACTAATGTTTACCCCTAATACATATAAATAATTATTAGAGCTTTGTTATGGGCGTTCGTTTTCAAATAAATTATTGATAATTCCACACAAGTTGAACACTGTTAAAGTTCACAACCTTTCTGTATTGAATAAATCAGTTTTATTCAGTCCATGATATTGACTTCATAGGAAATGTCAAAGCATTTAAATTTGTAATCAAAACATACGCGTGGCTCTATATTTTGAAGAATGTGCGTTTTGTTAATCCTACACTCTCGGTCAAAAATAGTGCATACTTTATTTCAAGATTTTTTTCATGTTGATTGATGCCAAATTATTTTACGTAAATTTCCATAAAATAATGCTTGGATATAGTCGCTACTGAATAAGTAAAGTAATGGTACAAATTACAAATTTAGAATAGAGTGCATATGCCATTATTAATGTCTATTGTTTTGATTATTGTTGTCAGAATGTCATTTCGAGTACTTATGTCTTGATTCTATAGTTGTCTCAGTGAGATGCCGCATTTGAGCGAATTAGTATGTGTTAAAATTGTCAATGAAGGATGCAGACAACAATATATTGCGCGGAGATTGCCGTGGGTTCCATTCCCGCCTCGACCAGATATTTTTCTCGAGACTGTCTGGTTGAAGCTGGGATGATTCTGCAACCGTGTTAGTAATCACACGTTAGAAGGTAAGACCTCGTTAGTCCTTAGCAAGCACAAGTTTCTCAACTTCTGAGAGTTGTCGTTCGTATGGGGGCGACAGCTGATTAACGGAAAAACAGAACAGATGTTAAACAGAAGCGATACAATGAGACTGGAAAGTACAAAAGGCGTCCTGTTAAAGGAAGTAAGAGATGTACAATGCAAAATTGCACGCTTACAGCTCCGCATCTCAGAAATGATTTACTGAGCAAAAGACAAGTGTCAGAACAGTAATAAGAAGACTCAAACAAGTTGGTCAAATCAAAAACGCCCTACCAGAGTTCCTACGCTTCTCCCACGTCACAAATCAAGACTGTTACAATTTGTCATACCCCATGTCAACAGGAATAAACAACGGTGGGGAAAAATTCTTTTCACAGATGAAACAAGAATATAGTTATGGAAACTGGCCGAGTATACAGAAGATTTGGATAACGTTTCGCAGAATGTAATCTTGTACATAACGTTAGCTTTGGTGGTGGTTCCATTATGTTGTGGGGTGGCATTAGTTGAGACAGTCGCACCGAGCTTATAGAGGTAAATTTACGAATCAATGCTAACTGGTACATACGCAACATCCTTGAAGAGAATGTTATACCTTACGGCGACTTCATTGGTTACGACAATTTCGTGCTAATGCATGATAATGCTCATACACATGCTGCAAGAACAGTCACTCAGTATCTTGAAGTTGTTGGACTTGAGGCAGTTAAGTGGCCACCAAACAGTCCCGACGCAATTCCCATAGAACATAGAACATATTTTGGACATCCTAAGAAGATATATATGAGCACGAAATCAAGCTCCTAATTCAATTGCAGAATCAAGAATTGCTACACAGGAAGAATGGAATCGAATTCCACAAGAAACCATCGAAAACCTTTTGCGGACTATGCCCAGGAGGATGCAGAATATCGTTAGAGCTAGGGGAGGAAACACTAAGTACTTAACTGTTATTATAGCACCAAAATATAGCACCAAATTAAGCATCTGTTTTGATGGATTTTAGTTTCGATTACCCATTTAATAAACAATGATCTTTAGATCATGTTGGTAGATTTAAAAACGTCTGTTTTCAACCATGTACTCCTCTACATAGTTAAATCTGTACTGTCTGAAATTCATCATGATTTCAAATTGTTCGCTCACTGAATCCACCCGGAAACACAGCAGGGGACTAATCGAGTTGTCGAACCGCTTCCTATTCGAAAAAAAAACCAACTCGGCATAGCCTGCCCTCGATGTCTGTCGTTGATCAATCGGGGAAGGAAATCAAATCCCAATTTTAATGGACGTAATACGATACGGAATTTCGCGGAAACAAAGCTCTTCCATAAGCCAAGAACCCGAGTCAGCCCCGATATCAGTTACATTATAAGCAGAGTTATTCGTAAACTCGATAAGGAGGGTTGAAGTCCGCCGAGAAAGATACGGCCCGAGGTATTTTACCCTTCTTGGAGTCCCAGCCAAGGTAGAACGATAATTCAAGGCAAGTATTTCCAACACAAATAGCCCGATGGGAATCGAATAATGAAGTTCGAGTCAATAAAGGGAGTAAATAGGAGTTAACCAACGATATGCACCGCGGGCTTTTACTTTAAAATTCAAGAGAAAACAACCATTTGGGCGGATTTGTGGTGATTCTAACAAAGGGAGTAATGCTGCCTGAAAAAACTTTCTTCATAACGATAATTATGTTTACTTTTTTGTGGTTAATAAATAATGTGCTTTAGACTCTAAACATACCCTTTACCTCTATAAACTCAGTTACTTTACAACTGCTATTAATTACTTTGGTACCTCACAACATACATTTATCAAGACTCAGGTTTTTAATGACGTTTAAAACAATTAATTTTTCAGATGGTCAAATTAAAGAAGCTCGAGCCGTGTTCAATACCTTATATACACATTTTGATAGTTTAGTGATTCTGTCTTGGCATCTTCCACGTGGATACCTATATTAAAGAGTAGATTCCCAAGTGTGAGCCATACAGTTTCAAACACTTGCCTTAATAAGTTCAACTTCAACAAAATCATTATTATTTAAAAATTATTCAGCCCATAATCTATAAAATGACTTGAAGAAACAAACTCTAGCATTCCAGTTTCCAAATAGTCTTATGGTTAATTTCGTTAAAGACTTAACTGAATTATCAACAAAAACATAATGTCATTGATGATTAATAAATTACAAACTATTACAAAATTGCACCAATCAAAATGCTATAGAAATGTCCAGGAATTTATGACGATATTGGTAAACGATTGACAATAACTGCAGTATACAACATTTTTTTTATCAGGAAGAAGAACAGGAAAATGCTCTCTCTATGAACATTGATAAAGCTCATATTTATGAAATTATTTGCGTATATAGTGCCAGTAAGTAAATTGGACTAATTGAACAAGTAATGAAAATTCATTTCAAGAAACATTGATTTTGATAGCTTAAGAGAGTTTTAGCATGAAAAATTAGGCAAGTTTTTTAAAAACATGGTAATGTTCATCAATTATTGAGGTAGAAGTTTCATCACAACAAAAAAAAAGAAATACAAAAAATCCACTAAAACTCAACAAGTGAATTCCTTACGATCCCATTCGCTGACCCCCACGTAACTGCAGCGTTATTTAGATTGGATTGTATCACTTCGCACGTTAAGGACAAAACACAGCACTAGAGGAAAATCCTTGAGTTGCTATAAGAGCGGTGCCTGTGCGAAAGTAGCGATTCACAATGGATTTGAATCGCTGGAGATTAAATCTAGTTGGAAAAACGTTCCCAGGAAGTTTATTCCACATAAACGCAGTGCTCCAATTTAAAGAGTTCTTGAACAGTGAAGTTCGAGGTGTACTGAGTCGAACCTCTTAACAACGAAAAAAGTGCCGAATCCAACCACCAAGGATTTGATGATGTTTGTGCAACCATCGTAGCTGTAATCGAAAAACTTCAAATGCAATGTGACCCTTTAGTGAGAATGTGCATTGTATCGTGACAAATTAATGAATTAACTGTCTTAAACAAATTCATTTCCAACAATATTTCACTATTCACAAACTAATTTATTTACAACACTTATCAACTAACGCTTAATTTATTTCCACTATTTGAATTTCCCGTTTAGCCGCTCGATTCACTTTCTGAACTGCCCTCTTGGGCCGGGAAGACGTGCTTATATCGGTAACGGTACTTTCTAGAATTCTGTAGTCGCTTCGGTACTCGAAAATTACCGGCGATTCCCGATTGCATTCTTTCGCGGTGATGTCATGTGTTTGTTCGGCTGGCGTATCGGTCAGGGGCGGCTTCAGATTCGTTACAGTACATTCTCAAAAATCATATAAAACTTTTGAACACACGGTAACGGCTGGTCTCATTTCCACAAACAAACCAGTGCTGTATATAAAACTGAATAACTTATAAAACCAAGTAAAGACCCCTTTTCATTGAAAAAAATTGATAGATTTCAAGTGACGTCATATAAGTGTTTTTTTATTGAAAAATACCCAAAATTGTACCTTTTTAAGTAAACTGTCTCCAAACTTGATATTACATTTTTTCAAAAGTTAGGAGTGAGAATTAATAAGTTCGTACTGTATATAAAGGTTGAAAGATGATTTAGTAATATTAGCATACTACGTAGAAGTTTCTGAAAGTGACAGCCTTGAAACGCTTAGCTTAAAACTTGATTCCTCCCAAGATGCGTAATACAATCAAGCAGATTGCAGAAAAGAAATTATATAACCCCATCATTGTAATTATTTAAAAAAATGACAGCGAAGCCTGGCGGCAAATTTCGCAGTAATGTATCATGTCGAAACTATTACTTCCGGGCCCACCGTTCGACATCAATAAATAAACGTTTTTTTTTTGCCAGATCGAAAATCATACCGCACGCATTTCCTAGAGTTTCATGTCGAAAGGCAATACGGCCCGCGAGAAATTCTACTGGAGGGTCCTTCGAAGTTAAACTTTTGCACAAACGCGAAACATAATGATGATTTTGAGGATAGATAAAGCGAGAAGTTCAACGAGAATTTATGAAAGTTTGGGACACAAGCAGTTTTCTTATCGCTCGGGTTGTTGCGAAAAGCAATTAAAAAAAATATACGTGCGATTTGAACCACCAAATGTCATTTCATATGTTGGGTGTTCCTTGATACAATGTCTAACTTGTCCTCTAGGTTATCCTACATCAAGTCTAGAAATGATTCAATTGATCCAAGTTATGTTTAGATATTCCATTGTTTTGCAAATTATAAACAACACTCCGACATTCTAAATTGATTGAACATATCTCTTTATGGAATACCAATAAACATATCCAAGATAATAATTGTATAAAGAATGCATGGCTTCGAACAAACGTAACTTATGGTTGTGCAGTGCACTCATTCAAAAATTACTCACTATTGACGGTATGAAATCGATCTTGTTTATCTCCAAACATAATTCCGTATTATATGATTTACCTGAGCTTATGGCTAGAGGTTATCACGTTGCGTGCCAGTTCGACGTGAACTTACCTGAAAAAAAAAAGAAAAATGTTAAATGATATACAGGGTGATTCTTAAAAACAAGATTGTATTTAAGAAGGTTATTTTTGGGTACATTTTGTGAAAAACCTTAATATGAAAATATATCCTGAAATCTCCACTTTTGAACTACAAATGCAAAAGTTTCAGTAGAAAACTTATATACTGAGCACTAGTTGACTTCATTTCATTTTTATTCTATTGGATGTAACACTTCTTTTATGTCAGATACCTCAGTGATCACAATAACTAATACTGCTCATTCATTTCACATTACTTCCAATTGTCAACGTTTGAGATAGGTTATGTAGCAAATTTTTTAGTTATTGGGAGCAAATTTGTTCATAATAAGGCATCAAAATCAGCTCCAATGAAAGTTGTTAATATCGAAGATATTTGAAGAAAAGTTTCCAGCCACAAAGCAATTGACCATTACCCGTACGTGACTATATGTCTCAAAATTAAGACATAAATTCAATAGATTTGTTTGGAACCACAAAAAATTCACAATTCCTTTGACATGGCTTTGTGTTAGAATCGTCTCCAAATGAATGTTCAAGGTTTTTTACCAAAGAGAATATCTAAATATTTAATGAGAAAGAAAGGTTTTTCTCCAATCTAAATATTGTGACGAATCTGAAGCCGCCCCTGACCAGTACGCCGGCCGAATCATGGAACAAACACATGACATCACCGCTAAAGAAATTAAAAATATACCAACTAAAAAACCAAACATTACTAAGTTTGTTCGACCAACATTTACCCACATTATTCACTGTGCAGATAGTAAGGATTCTTCAATAAACTTTTTAAATGCTCTCAAATATGAGACCCTGTACTGAATAGGAATAGAATTGAAATTTTTAATAGCAATTTTTTCCTCTGGAAAGTAGCTGTCGAATGATGTGGCATCGTGACTAAGCCCTTTGTCCTTTACATTAATGAAATATGCATGAGGTATATCAGCAGTATAGATAGTGAAAAATAGTGGCCCGAGAATACTTCCTTGGGCTACTCCCGCTTTAATTTCAACGTAGTCAGTTTCTTTCATTTGATACTATCTTCTGTTTTCGATTCGTTAGATATGACGTAATCATTGCAAGTGAACTATCAGAAAAACCATAATATTTGAATTTAGCATATAAGAGAATGATTGATAGTATCAACCGCTCTAGAAAAATTTAGAAGTGTTAACACACTAATGTTTCTTTTATCCATATTAGCAATCACTGTATCTAGAACCTGAATGAGAGAATTAGATGTACTTATTTTTTTCTGGATTCCAATTTGACAAGAGGGAATTAGTGAATTGATTCGAGCATATTCTAAAATCTGGGAAGACATAACTTTTTCTATCACTTTTG
>WOGM01000990.1:0-10789 GCA_015342125.1 Leptinotarsa haldemani | reverse complement strand
TGTAAAGCTGAAGGTTTAGATAAAATTTCTGATGAAACTATAAAGTATTTCAAAAAAATCGTAAGTACAACTTATTATAAATTAAATGTTACCAAAGATAGGAAACAACTAGAAGTCTAAGGTCATAACCAAGAATAATCAATATCAGTGTATCACAAGAAAGAACCTTCGATCCAGTTTTATTTATCATCTTCATGAATGACATGGCACACTTTTGTCCTAATTCAAAAGAAATATTCATATTTGCCGATGATACACGGGACTGTAGTAGCGAGGATAAGTATCATAGTATGAGGCATGAAAAAAATGTTCACTGTGTAACTGAGAGTATGAACAATATAAATCATTTGTAAAAATCAATAACAAAAACATTGAACAAATGAATTCTATAGAATTTCTTAGCGTTAGATGGCGAAGAAAAAAAATAGTATGCTTCCTAAAAAGTAAACTATGAATAACATTATTTATGAAGTATTGATATTGACTTATTATGGCCTTGTCTTCATTGACACATATCCTGATTTGAAAGGCAGGCTTGGAACTTCTGACGCAAAGTGAACTTGAAAACTCTAACGGGCGTGTTGCCAATAAGGAGAATAAAATAGCCGATTCAGCAGCAAAAAAATCCATTAAACTGGAAACCTTCAATAAAGTGTTTTCTATAATCGGTATCTATGCTACGCTACAATCCTTCAGAGTCTAGTGAAGGAATTTTTGGTTGAACAATAGTGACTACTACATATAGATTAATCTCAATCTTCCTACTAATATTCCTTTCATCACAAAATTTATTTGTACCCAATAGTTAACCCACTCAAATTGAATAATAGCTGCTCTCCACCTCATCTTGCTAGAATAGGTATAGTAAAACCAATAAATGTCCTATAATTATCTTTACAGCCCACTACCACTTAACGATAAGGAAGCTCACAACGCTATTATTGATTTTTTTAAAAACATGTAATGTAAAGATATAGACCTTTCTACTATTACACCTATGTTCACTTTATACAGGGCGTTTATTAGGCAAAACAATAAGAGACTATTCCTTGAACTATTCTAAGGAAATTTTGTCCTTTGATGATGTTTGATAGGGCGCTTGTTTCAAAGATACGGGACAAAAAAGAATTTCGACAACAATTCTGGTAATCTTATCATAACGTAGCCAAAATAAAAGTATAGCGTAATACACTGGACTTATCAACAGTTCCGTTGGTACCTATCAACATCATTCCGATTACTACAAACAGCTGCAGACATTCAATTTGCTGGATGTAACGCAATCAGAAACTATCCTGGTGTTTTTGGAGTTCGGGAGTCGATGATTGGATTCTTGCATCCGAGCGGAAGGTAGTAAATTCAACAGTTCTTGTGGATTAAGAAACATTACATGTCATTTTCGGTAATAAATTGATATTGTCGAAATTATTTTCGCCTGTATCTTCGAAACAAAGTGCCGTATCAAAAATCATCCAAGGACAGAATATCCTTAGAATAGTCCATGGAATAGCCCCTTGAATTTTTGTAGCATGTTAAATAAACACCCTGTATATAAAAACTACAGTCATCAAATAGCCTCATTCACAAATATACAATATGCAACAAAACTGTTTTCAGTTGACTGGTTTACCAAGCAATAGGCAATCTATTTTCTTCTTTCATGAGTAATCTGTTCAGTAGCAGATTTGAGATGGAAGCAAGAGAGAAGTTGATTACTTTACACGAACTTGGACCCGATATGTGGAAGATTTATTTATCTCAATAACAGATCTCCATTCTTTGAGAATTAATACGGGTCGATAGGTTTTTTTATTTTTCAAATAAAAACTTAAACATAAAAAGTTACACTTTTTATCTACTCCGAAAACCAACACACAATGGAAGATAATAATAATGTTAATATATTACATCATTCTCCTTTTAACAGGGAGAAAATTTTTGCGGTTTTCGAATAACTTGCCTAGGTCTTAACCTTGTCGAGTAGTCGGTATTAATTGTGTCTTTTTTGAATTCGTTAGAAATAGGTGTTTCAGAATTTTCAATATTTTCTGTGTCGTTTGGAATTTCCTCAGGATCATTTTGTTCTTGAGCTTCTTCCAATGACTTTTGATTTTCATTTCTTGAATTACTTACATTTTTTATATTATTTGAATATATTTGGTCAATATGCCTTTTTAACTCTCTATTATCTAATGTTCTTACAACAAACATTCTATTTTTGATTTTTTTTATTATAATACCTTCTATCCAACAAGGTTTATTTACAGAGTGATAGTCTTTCACAAGAACGTTATCGCCTAATTCAAAAATTACATCTCGATGGCCACTAAAATTTTGCCTTTGTTGATTTTGCTTTTCTTGAACCAAATCATTATTCAAAGGAGAAAGAAGGTCCAATCTCGATCTCAACTTTTTGCCCATTAGCATTTTAGATGGACATTCTCCTGTAGTGCTATGTTCAGTATTTCGATATGTCATTAAAAAACGATTTAAGATGCATTCACAATCTTCATTTGGATTTTCAATTTTTGCGCGAATTATTGCATTCTTCATTATTTTGACCGCCGATTCCGCTTGCCCATTACTTTGTGGGTGATATGGTGCAATGGTTAAATGAGATATACCATTTATTTTCAAAAATTGTACAAAGTCTTGTGAACAAAAAGTGGGACCATTGTCTGTACACACAGTCTTTGGCAAGCCAAATCGTGCAAAACATTCTCGTAATTTATTAATGGTAGTTTTAGCCGTTATATTTTGCATTTTATAACACTCTATCCATTTTGAGGTGGAATCTTCTATGACAAAAAAATAATTGTTAAATATAGGCCCAAAAAAATCTAAATGCAACCTAGACCATACTTGTTTACAAAAATTCCAATGTTTCAATTCGTATTTTTCAGGATTTGGTCGATATTTTTGGCAAGCTTTACAATTTTTTATAAGTATTTCCAAATCCTCATTTATTGAAGGCCACCAGACATAAGAACGGGCTAACGATTTTGTTTTGACAATGCCTTGATGACTTTCATGTAACTCCTGTAAGATGCTATTTTGAAACTTTTTAGGTACTACTACTCTGTAACCCCACATAAGGCATCCCTGCTCAACTGTTAGCTCATTTTTACGTCGAAAATAAGGCAACAAATCCTCACTAATTTTATAATTTGGCCAACCTTTCATACAAAAATTTATAACCTTACTTAGGAATGGATCTCTGCTACTTTCTATTTTTATTTGTCGAAAACTGATTGGCAAAAATTCCTGAACAAAATGACAGTAAGAAAACTGATTAGCAATATCAAATTCTGTTTTTTGTAATGGTAACCTTGATAAACCATCAGCCACATTTTCCGCAGATTTTACATATTCCAACTCAAAATCATAAGCTGAAAGAAAATGAGCCCACCTTTGTAACCTATTTGCTGCAATCGCTGGTACTCCTTTTTTTTTCCAAAAATACTCATCAACGGTTTATGATCGCTACAAATCGTAAAATGCCTGCCGAAAAGATATTGATGAAATTTACTAACCCCCCATTTTATTGCTAATGCTTCTTTGTCTAATTGGGAGTACCTTTTTTCTGCCTCATGAAGTACCCTTGAAGCGAAAGCTATTGGTCTATCTGGGTCACTTGAGACTTCACTAGGATGACATAATACTGCTGCTAGGCCATATTCACTAGCATCTACAGTTAATTTTATTTTTTTATTTGCATCATAGTGAGTTAAAATTTTATTCGAAAGTAACTCCTTTTTAATTTTTTTAAAAGCTAAGTCACATTCCTTATTCCAATTGAACACAATTCCTTTTCTCAATAACTGATATAAAGGATATAAAATAGTTGCTGCATGTGGTATAAATTTCAAGTAAAAATTTACCATGCCTAGAAAAGCTCTTAACTCTTTTAAATTTTTAGGCGATGGAGCTAAACTTATTGCTTCGGTATTTTTTTCTGAAGTATGTAACCCCTCTTCATTTATAGTGTGACCTAAAAACTCTATTGTTGTCTGGAAAAAAGTGCATTTTTCCTTTTTTACCCGTAACCCATTATTTTGTAAAATTTCAAATACTAATTCTAATCTTTTTAAATGTTCGTCTTCGGTTTTACCTGTTACCAAAATATCATCAATAAATACTATCACCCCCATCATATCTGCCAAAAGATTTTCCATAATCTTTTGAAAAATTGATGGTCCCGAGGTTATTCCGTACGGGAGCCGGGTATAACTAAAAAGTCCTCGATGAGTAGATATGGTCAATAATTTTTGGGTTTCTTCTGTTACCGCCAATTGTTGATATGCTTCCCTCAAATCTATTTTCGAAAAATATTTCCCACCTTGGAGTCTTGTGAATAACTCCTCTATTTTAGGAATCGGATAACTGATATTTTCCAGTACCGGATTTAAAGTAACTGAAAAGTCTCCACATATGCGAACATCCAAATTATTTGATTTTATAACCGGAACGATTGGTGTCGCCCATTCTGAATACTCAGTTTGAACCAAAATTCCCACATTTACCAATCTATCTATTTCTGCTTCCACCTTTGGCTTCAAGGCAAATGCTAAAGGTCGATATTTTATAAATTTTGGATTTGCCCCATTTTTAACTTTTAAATTCAATTCAAAATTTTTTAATAACCCTAACTCACTCTTAAAAATACCTGAATAGTTTTCTAATAAGTTTTCCAACTTGTTCATGACATTCAAGGAATTTATTGCCACTATCGCTAATTTTAATTTTTGTAAACCGTCTCGTCCTAGCAGTGGAGGTCCGCCCTTTCTGATGACATAAACTTCTAGAATATCCTGAATATTATTATATTTAAATTCCAATTGAATTTTTCCCAAAGGACGAAAAGAGTGTCCTATATAATCTCTCAAATTTAAATTACAACTGAACAACTTTTTACCTTTGAACATATTTTTATACAAATCCTCGGAAATTGCTGAATATGCAAATCCCGTATCTATTTCAAATGAAATCTCCTTACCTTCTACATCCAAAATAATTTTGGTTGGATTATTATTTATATTTATAATATTTGTACCTACATCTAAATGGAACAAATTTTCTGTGTACTCTGCAACCTCAGTTTTACATTCATTTTCCATACCCACAAAATGACTTCTTCCAATTGACTTCTTCGGCAGATGGCAAACCGCTGCTATATGTCCTTTAGCACCACAGTTATAGCACGAACCTTCTCGAAAAAAGCACTGCTCACTGTTGTGATTTGATTTCCCACATACACTACAGAATACCCGCTTTGGCTTCCACTTCCCTGTTGAAACTCGGCTATTCCCAGAGGCTGCTACATTACTTCGTGAGGTACTGGGAATCATTTTGTGAACAGGACTCGGCTCTGATTTTATTTGATATGGCTGGAGAATTTCCAACTTTTCTTTTTGCGCTGATTCTCTTCCTTGTGCAATTTCCAAAAGTGAAGATAAAGTTGACGTATTTTTTTCTTCTAATAATCTGTCCAAAATAGGTCCTGGTCCCATTCCGTTTACAAAAATGTCCCGTAGCAATATCTTAAGCTCTTCTCCAAAATCGCAGTTTGCTGCTAAACCTTTTAATCGGGTAGCAAAATCTGTTACCGACTCCGTTTCATTTTTCTTTGCTCCATAAAATTTTATTCTTTCAGTAAAAAAAGATTTTACTGGTTTGAAATGTACATTTAATAGCTGAACTAAATCACTAAATGTTTTAACTTCTGGGTCCTCTGGTACACATAATTTTTTTAGTACCTTATAGGTACCTTCACTTAAGCAGTTTAGCAATAGAGCTGCTTTCTTCTTGTCATGAGATATATCATTTAAATCGACAAATTGTTTGAATTGTGCAAAAAAAATTGTCCAATCTGAGATTTCATAATCAAACTTATTTAAATGTCCAATAATTGTGGCCGCCATATCTGTTATTTCGACAACTGCCACAACTAATTATTTCGATTTATTTTTATCCTCGTCGCCAATGTTTTATATTTACTATTTTAAAACACAATTCGTTTTCAAATCCTTTATTCTTGAATTCCCAAAATCAACTGTCGGCACAAAACGCCATTCGATAGGTTTTTTTATTTTTCAAATAAAAACTTAAACATAAAAAGTTACACTTTTTATCTACTCCAAAAACCAACACACAATGGAAGATAATAATAATGTTAATATATTACAGTTTTTAATAAATTTACTTACACTATTATTTGTTCTGTAAGCTACGTTCTTTCTTCAAAAAACGGCAATATCATTGGTTGGTTCACCTATGTCCTATAATTGACGTTATCGTGAATTTGGGTAGATCAGGTCCATGGCTTGCTTTAGTAGTTTTTTTGGACAGAATGGAGTTTATAATATTTACCTTATAACCGTTGTTGCCGCGATTTGTTTGATCAAATTCAGCTCTCTCTGAAAATTACTCTCAGACAGAGGAATATTCAATACACATTTACTTTGGAAATGTGTAACCAATTTTTCATTGACACTCACTAGAGGACAATGAAAAATATATGGAGCCGTAAGAATAACATCTAAAGCGATATAATTAAAAAAATAAATAATCGTAACTGTAACACCCGCTTGTGTGTTTTTTCCGGCACACTAAGCGTGACGACTCCATTATTACCTATTTTTCTACTGAATTCGGTCTCGTTTTTTGATCCTATTTAAACGAACTCATCCGATATTCAACAGGAAACTGAACATAATAAGCAACATGTACTAGAAGATAACTTACAATTACATGAAAGCAATGATAACATTGCGAAACGAATGGAATTTCATCTCCGTGTATTACGGTAACGTCGAAGGCATCAGAGAAAGTTAGCGGTTTCTGGTTATAACCGAAGTAACCTTGTCTTCTAGAAGACAACAGAAGCGTTAAATCGAAGATTCTCACTGACAGGGTATGATGGGTTGTTTTTACGGGTTTCATTCCGTGTTATGTGCTTCTAATCCTCACAAGGATCATATTCACGATTATTCAACACAGTCTCATTTGCCTACGTCTGGTGATGTCTCACCTTTGGACCTAAACTGATTCTCTGGAACTCTCTTTCCTAATTTATAGGTGTGGCGGGTACCTTCCATCAGAGTTATTTCCCCTACCTGTGTTGATCTGCGCTGGCCTACCTAAGTTTGTTTTTTTCCTGAATTATCACGTGCTGAGTTTTGCTCTTCGGGTTGTGCAGTCTGTTTGATTTTGTGAAGTGATACGATGGATATCCATGTTGCTGTAATCTTTGCGCATTTCTGTGTGAAGCCGTTTTTATAGTTTTCTCTGAGTACACATTCATTCGTAGCATTGTATCGATGGTGTTCAACTCCTGTTGCATGTGTTCATTGTCTGCCAGCCTCCTTGAACGTGTAATTAGTGTTTTTGCCACCGAGTGAATTTGTTTTGGGTGGTGGTGTAAATTTGCGATCAGGTATCTGTTAGTGTGTGTTGTTTTTTGATATACCGTGTAGCCTTATGTACGGTCAGGCTTTTTCATGATCAACAAATCGAGAAGTGCGAGCTGGTTATCTTATACAACTTCTTTCGTGAAGTTGATCCGTGGATGAATTCCATTTAGGTGATCGTGAAACCCTGAAAGTTATTGGTGCCCATGTGACCTAATCACGAAAATGTCATCGACATATATCTCAGCCGGAGTTTTGGTTCCAGGTCTGACGTTGTCACTGCTTTGGTTTCGATTTCTTCCATAAAAAGATTGATGGCAATAATGGGAGACACTGGCGAACCCAATGGTGCCCCCTCAATTGCCTATATCGTTGCTCGTTATTTGAAATACGTGTTTTTGATGCAATTTTAAGCCAAGGTGATATTTTCTTCTGGTTCATATTTATTTCTAGATATTTCTAGTGCTTTTACGGGTGGCCACATGGGTGAATTTGAATACCGAAGTCATATGAAAGCTTACGAGGGTATCGTCTGGGATAAATGTTTGTATTTTTGGTATATCTATTAAATGATCGGCAATGCGCAGGGGAGAGTGTGTATGAAAGAGCCAGGCTTTTAAAGAGCCGATGTGATTTTCTACCACTTACCAAAATCTTACTATAATTTGATTATAATGTTTGTATGGCAACACTGAATACCTGTCATCCACAAACATTTAACAGTTTTGCGAAAACGAATGGCGTCAGTAAACCACATCAAAGATTTTAGGACCAAAAAGTATTTTTTTTGCGTTCACTCAACTTGTTTCACAAAGAAAAATGCAGCATGAGTTGATACAATTGATATGTTGTATTGTTAGGCATATATTTAGCATTATTTTACGATAATATTGATGTCATAATGTTTACGCGAAATAGCTTTATTTTGAGGTTACAACTTAAATGACAAAATGTTTTGAAAGAGCCGGTTCCATGATGTAGCACTGTTTCAGCTCCTCCTAAAATCATCGCTGAAAAGGGGTAAAAAAAAATTGGACAAGTTACTTCTGCTGATATTTCCACCTCATTGTAGTCATAGACTCCAATCTCTGGATGTTGCGGTTTACGGACCTTTCAAAACAAGTTATTTAATAGTTATGAACGAGTGGAATGTGATTTAAGACTGATAAATAACTGATTTTCATGAGCAATTTTACAGTTTAATAAGATTTTTATAACAGATAAATAGTTTATTAAGTGATTTTTATCTTCTGAAAGATTGTTTCTTTTTGTAAAGAGGAAGCCGGCTCTTTCATAGCACATGCCCAGCTCTTTCATACCCATATTGCTTTGAAAAAGCCGATTTCCCTTTTTTCTTTAAGTTGCCATATTACTAATTTCTGTCATGGTATCTCATTTTATTTTGATTGGATAACCATGACTATTAAACTAATTATTTACATTAAGCAATTTTTATCAATAACCATCACCTAACGTTAACTTTTTTTGATGTTTTTCAAAAATGGCTCTTTCATAAACACTCTCTCATACTGAAATATTGAATTATTTACTGTCACGAGTAATTTTGCTTTATTATTTCAGTTTTTTGTCTCTGAAATATTCATGAATTATTTGAAGAATTGAATATAACACTATGAGTCCATTCTAATTTAAAATGAACGTCTCAAAAATCACATAAGTCATTTGCTTTGAAAGCTATTAGAACTTAACGCTCTTTGAGCACATCGTTTTTTGAACAAAAATGCCAAGTTTATTTATTCAAAGTGCCTACCTAATTCTTCAATTATTATTCGAACAAATACAAAATTCACAACCAATAATTATGTTTGAATTTAAAGAAGTAAATTTTTAGTTGAGATTGATTTTTGCGAAAAAAAAGGTTCTTGCTTTCCACTTCTTCAACTTTATTGAAAAAAATGTGGGAATCTTCGGAAGAAAGAAGGAAAGCAATTTATTCCAAAATGATCACTTCACAAAGATGTGGAGATCATGCAAAGAAGTAACGTATAGATCATACAAAAGAAGTAACTACTTTCCTATAAACATTGAAATACACGATAGAAAAAATACTTTCGAAACAATTTCTTCTATATGAACATTGCATTATGCAATGTTCATGGAATAATGTCATCCTCAATGGTAGACATCGATGTTTCGGATTTATATGAAACTAGTTGTTTCAAGAGGGCTTTTTTTCCCAGTTTGTGTCTGAAATTTACTTCTTTTCTACACATCTGATCTACAATTTTTTTTCTTTTCTTTGGAAGATTTTCACAATTTCTTTATATAAAGAAGAAGTGAAAGCCAACACCTTTTTTTGCCAAACACTTGTGATGTTTAAATGTATTTTCGAATATTCGTGTTAAAGATATATTTATTATAATTTTACACTCGAATAATTGTGATTTCAGTTATATTACTTAGTTTGCTTTTTGTTATTTCGGTTGAATTTTTGACTTCCTTTCATTAGGTGTAGATTTGAATATTTTCAGGACATGCTACTTTTTATTCAGAAAAAGTGATGAACCGTCTTTTGAATCATGCCATGTTATCGGTAAAATCACGTGAGATTAAAATATTCAAAGTACCCACTCTTCCATTATTCATTGTTTCAGCACTTTTTGAAAATGTAAAAAACAAAAAAATATAAAGAGTAGTCTCTATTAAACAATAGAAACCGTTATGAAAACAATAACGGTGTGTCTCATTTACCAGGTATATATGATTCACTTCATTGTTGACTTACTTCATCATCAACTAAATTAAAAAAAATTATATCGCCAAGCAAACACGCGTTTCAACAAATTTTATAAATGTGTAAACAATGAGTTAAACTAGATATTAATGATAGTAGACCATTACGTACCCCTACATGGGGTTACTTGAAACATTGGGGAAATCTTAAACCGTTTGGAATAACACAAGTTATAAAGTTTATCATCATTTTCAAGGAAGAGCTACAAAAAGTGATACAATAATATAAAATACAATACAAAAATGCTCAACTTACTGTTAGTGAGAATTGCCGTGCCCAAAAGAATGTTACATTTATTTGACAGTTGGCTGCACCGCGCTGATGAGGCTAATAGCCAAAAACACGTGTTCGCGGTTTGCCCCCCCTTTTGGAGTGTTGTGTCCACAATTGTTTCATTTTTGATTCGTATCATACACACTCGATAAAATTTCACTCGGTATATATATCCTTGACCCGGATATCACGCAAGTAGCTATAGCTGTATACGGGTCATATTAGATGTAGCCTGGGAATTCTAGGTCTTCTAAGTGGAACCACAAATGTGCGGTTGGCTCCTGTTGTTGACTCCGTGCGTTTGTGTTGTTTCCTGTTTTCGGCAAACAAGTGTTGTCCATCTATACACTTG
>WOGM01000989.1:0-10792 GCA_015342125.1 Leptinotarsa haldemani | reverse complement strand
TCGAAGTAGCAGTTTGAAGGATCACGAAAGGAGTCACACCGGAGATCAGCCATTTCAGTGTAAATTCTGTTTCAAGTCTTTCACACGAAAATCAAATTTGAAAGTTCACGAAAGATGTCATACTGGAGAGAAACCGTTTCAGTGCTTAATATGTCTTGAATTTTTCAGTCGAAGTGACCGTTTGAAAGTTCACGAAGAGAATCATACCGAAGGAGTTCATTTTTTAGCTTCTTAAATTTCATGTATTTTTATATTCTTTAATCAATTATATTAATCTAACCTAATTTCAATTTTATTATTTAATCAATGAATCCTAGACTATTGATCGGAAAATATATCTGAGATGTAGCATAGGACATTTTTTGTGGAACGTATTCCTAACCATCGATCATTTTTTTGATTGGGAACAATAAGTAATTTGATGATTACTTCTGTTCAGTTCGTAGTTTCTCACTCTTTCACTCATGGTAGTTATTTGAAAATTCGAGTATGAAGTCATTTTCTGAATGACCAAATAGTATTAACTAACTCCTTGTCACAGAATACTCTTCAACATTTGAAAACCGGTGGTTAACTGATACATGGGTTCAGGTACTTTCAATCATCACACGTTTATTGAAACTGTAATACCTGGTGTGTTATCCCAGACTATTACTGCACTTAGAATCAAAAATAATTAATTGATGTATACAAGGAGTACTTAAAAATTCTCTACATTTTTAGCATCCTTGATACTTCCACCGTTGTCACCTTTAACGTATCGAATCACCTTATTACGGTGCCGAGACTTTACCAAATTAATTATTTCATTTCCACCAACTGTCACCAATAAAAAAATAAAATATTAGGCTTTCGCTGTTACCAATATGTCACCATTCCGTAGGGCTGCTGGATTGGTGCCAAACGCACGAAGGTTGGTCTTTTGAACCTTAGCTACATTGAGGATTTCCCTTTTAACATTCCTTCTGTTGAGATTGAAGTTTAACTTTGTCAGCTGAATATTTATTATTCAATAGGACAGGGACTTACTCAATTTAACGAGCCAATAAAAGATAATATGTGCGGTTATAGATATATTATCAAAAAAAAATTGTTACCAAAAATTAATAATAGTTATAGATTGCAGTAAATACGGCAATTATGAGCCTCCCCAATTTACCACAGTATATAGTATATACAAATAAATGTAAGAAACCATATAAACCCCTTGAATATAAAACAATACAAGAAAACCGAAGAAACAAAATTACTCGTAACACAACTCCCTCCTATAATAAATAATAAACAAAAATTAGATAACTCGTTATCAGCTCAAAACACATTAAATTGTATTGCCTGTTAAAGTAGGCTTTAACCTTATACTTGAAATTCTATCTTGACCAAAATAAAAAAAAAACTTTTTATAGGCTTGCCTGGCCGCCGTACTAATATTGACTTTCTATCAATTATATATTAATGAGAGTTTTACTCTAAGACAAAAAGGAAGTGGTATAATTTCCTTGCCTTTCTTTTCAAAGTCAATGCCTCAAAATAACCAATAACAAAAAAATAAAATTCAAAAGGACAACCTGCCTCAATAAAACAATATGGGTGTTAGTACACTTTAAAATTGACTCACGATACTCCGTTTATCCCTTAACTACTGTCCAAGTTTTTTGTTCTTCCGCAAAAACCTCCTTAACCCCAGTACCGTCTTTAACAAAAATAAGTTCTCCCTCTTAACTTCCCGTGATTGGTCATTCCCTACGGTCTTGCTAAATCATTTCCCATTACCATTCCCATTTAAAACACTTGTATTATTTTTCATCGAACGTTATTGGTCAGCCTCTATTATTGATAAGCTGTGGTTCTGCCTATTTAGTTATGGCGGCTCTTTTCCCAGTCAACAAAATTAACCGCGAAACCTTAGGCCGGCGGTTTCTCAATCGTTCCTAAGAAACATGATTATGGGCACATGTAATGTGCCCATAATGGGTTACTCTAACTTACATGGCGGCGGCAAAACCGACAAAGTCTTACAATCATATATTATATTCCTCCAGACGCTGAGTCATCATGAGAGCATTTTCTGCCACTGGGTTCAATGTGACCGTTAAAATGTAATCGCGAAAATGCTCTTCTGAATATTGAACTGGCCCGACAGAGAGATGCTATTCAAAAATGAATTCTTATTTACAAGGTGTTAAATTAACCTTTTCCATTTCCCTTATGATGGCAATTATTACAAAACATTTTTGAATTTTCATTTTATCTATGTATCCTAGGCTATTGATCGAAATATCTGAGATATAGGATTGGGAAACCAAATGTAAGTTATAGGCAAGTATCCCTAACTATCGTTTATTTTTTTGAATAGAATAGAATATTTTATTGTTTTTACACAGGTCAATACAGCAGATACAGAAAATAACTTATAAATTATATTGATTGGAAACAATCGGTTGAAACCGGTGATTAACTAATATATAACCTTGGGTAAATTCAATCCTCAAATGTTTACTTTGTTCTGCCAAAGGAAAGTGTTTCCACTGAAATAATACAATACAAAAACCACAATAGAATGCGTTATGCGAGAATGTTCCAAATGACATGAATTTAGTTAATGTTACTTGTGAGGAGTCATTTGAATGTTCACGAACGGAGCCGTACTGGAGAACAATCATTTCAGTGTAAATTATGTTTGAACTCTTTCACACGAAAATCCTGTTTGAAAGTTCACGAAAGGGAAACCGTTTCAGTGCTCTATATGTCTTGAATTTTTCAGCCGAAGTGGCCGTTTGGGATGTTCTTTAATTTTCATTCAATTAAGTTCATTTTTCATTTCGATTTCATTATTCCATCAATGAATCCGAGACTATTGGTCAAACAATATATCTGACATTTTTTGTGGAACGTATTCCTAACCATCGATTATTATTTTGATTTGAAGCAATCAGTTCGAGATGTAATCAATCAGAGTCTGAGCTGCTATTTTCTATATCACCCATACATAGGTAAAATTTCATTGTGGTGAACCAATCTCTCATGTTTGAATGTTTGTAGTCTGTCAAAAACTGCGGCAGGTGGTTCAAGTGGTCCTCAAACGTTTCTGACAATACTGTTATATTATCAAGATAGACAAGTAGAGTGATGTCTCGTAAACCGCTACGAAACCTATCTATTAACCTTTGGAATGTAGAAGGTGCGTCCCTGAGCCCGAATGCCATGCGATTAAAGTGGTAAATGCCAAACGGCGTTATGTGATTGTTGTTGGTTTTTTTATGTTAATAGGTGCTATTTCTTTCAGGTTTTGTGGGGTTTGCATTCTTTTGGGGCATTTTGATGAGTAAGCTGGATGATCGCCTTCACAGTTGGAACACTTAGGTGTTGATATCTTACTGCAATTCGTTAAGAGGTGAGCTTCCCCGCAGTGGGGCACTCTTTTGCCAGGTGCTCGTTGGGGCTGCAAATATTACAGTATTCTGGAATTGGCAGGAGGGGATTGATTTTTGAGGCTTCGCACTCATGGGTGCGGCGGAATATGTTGGCATCATGGGTTAGGCATTTTGTATATTGTTCTTTGTCATCGATAACGACCAACATGGCCTTGTTGGTCTTTTTGGAGATGATTATCCAAAATTTGATCGTTTTAATATTAGCTCATTCCAAGAATGAACCTATTTCATTCGTAGTAATGTCAAGGTTGACTCCCTTGACTAAGAATGATAGGTGTGGTACTTTTGGTGTATTTGCTGTGTTCGTTGATGGGCGGAGGTCAATAACTTTGAAGATGGTATGGCCAGTACTGTCACGAAGGAGTTTTTTGTAGGGCTTCAGAGGATTTTGTTTGATTGAAAGTTTTTAGAAGGGAATTGTTGTTCTAATGTCTTTTGAGTTCGACTATTTGCTTACGGATGAACTCTTGGGGGGTTTAAGAGCTGATTCCCACTTGTCTGATGTCGGATACGAATATTAATCGGAGGTCGGCGCCTTTGTTCACCCTTCGGTTAATAATCGGCTGTCGGTCGAAGCTAGTGCCAATTTTAACCTTCCAGCTGGCACGGTATTTATACCAACAATAAAGAGCGCGTGTATTTCCTAGATACGCTAATGGATAATTAGTTTTTTTAAGATACAGGTAATGATATTTTGTAATATTTGGTGGAATATCGATAGACACTGTATTTCTCAACAATTTTTATTGAATTTCATCATGAACAAAAATTGTGACATAAAACACAGAGATGATGTTTCCTAAATGTTGCATATTACACATATTACTTACTGTATCGCAGCTTTGCAATCTTGACAGATGTGCTTTGGATGTTCCATACAGATGAATTTCTGACAAATTTTACAGCTGAACCGCGTGATCCTTGTACATTTATCATTTTGACAAGGCTTACATCTTCTTTTACTTGCTATTGCCCAGCGCCGGCTCAACGAAACTTGGCGCCCTAGGCAAAACATTGGAACGACGCCCATAAAAAACACAACAAAAAAGATACTATGTACACCGATTAAAGAGTGACAAAACAAAACTCCGCACAAACAAAACTGCGAATTCTGTACTTTTGAATAACCCGGAAATAGCATATTCAAAGATCAAAAAACATTTTTACTAGGTACTGGCATGGATTCAGGTAATTAAAGCAAAGCAGATTATAAGTGTATTTTTTAATCAAATAATTAGAGCATAGTCTTGTGACACGATTCTGTTGCTAGGCTGTAGACATTAATTTATGAAAAATGAATTTTTCTTGCCTTCATTCTTGCAAATGTAGAAACCATTTCTTTAAAATCAATTGTTTCAGCAATTTCTTGCTCTATAAATAGAGTCGATAACCCCACAAGCCTTTCTTGAGTCATTGTGGACCGTAGATATGTTTTAATCAGTTTAAGTTTAGAAAAACTGCGCTCTCCACTGGCCACAGACACGGGAAGTGTGAGCAATACCCTTATTGCTGTTACTAAATTAGGTACGCTATCTAGAAGCCCATTTGCACAAATATAATTTAAAACGTCTTGTGGCGCAGTGTTATTTGGTACTCTTCTTGCAATAGCTTGTAATTCATTGCATAACTCAGTTGCATCAACATCCTTAGAGTTTCCATCACTAAGAGATTCTTCCAACTTTATGCAGTGTTCCAGAACAACTTTGGAAGTTTTATTTTGCATCTCATGAACGTTGTAGAGAAATCCAAACAGATGACTAATATTTTTTAGCTGATTAAATCTCTGAATTTCTGAATTTACTGCGGTATCTAGCACAGCAAAATAAAAATTTATTTTGAACTGGTCTTTCGCATCACATATTGGCTCATCTTCCGCTTCATAGCTTAACTGTCTTTTCTTTTTTCTTAGGCGCACTGGCTTCGTTTCTGATGCGAATGATGCTTCAATATTCATTTCTTCTGATATTTCTTTAGCTTCTACTAGCATTTTTTCTAATCCCAAATCACTTCTGCAGCTTTCAAGAAATGTTTTCGTTTTTAGAAGAGCATTTGTAACGGTATTGAGGTTAGATTCCTGGGATTGATTTAAATTAATTTCCAACAAAATATTATACCATACTACAAGTGAAGCAACAAACTTAAAATCCGCAATTTTTTTAGCAATAGACTGAGCCTCAATTCGAGTTTGATTTCCAGATGCACCAATCAGAGTATGATCTTCATAAATGTCCACAATTGCATCATGCACATCAGCTAATTGGTAACGTAATGGACGCAATGCATCAATCCTACTTTCCCATCTTGTATCGCTCAATGGTTTCAGTGTCAAACTAGGCACATGACGCAATAGGACTTCCCAACGATGGGTTGAGGCAGAGAAATATACATATATTTTTTCGACCAAGTTGAAAAAGGATGTCGCTGCCAGACAACATTTTGCAGCATCATTCACAACAAGATTTAGCGTGTGTGAACTGCAGGGTACAAAAAAAGCACGTGGATTTATATCTAAAATCCTTTTTTGAACACCACTGTGCTTACCTTTCATGTTACTTCCGTTGTCATACCCTTGCCCACGTAAATTTTCTAATGATAGAGACATATCATTTAACTGATCAAGAATTTTTTCAGTTAAGCCAGCACCGGTGGTGTCTGAAAGAGGGACACATCCTAAAAAATATTCTTTGATTTCACATTTACGTTCATCAGTAATCAATTTGACAATTCGAACGATGATGGTCATTTGTTCAACATGACTAACGTCAGGTGTACAATCTAGAATTATTGAATAATATTTAGCTGAGTTAATATACGCCAGTATTTTCTCCTGGACAGCTTTAGCCAAAACACTGATCAGTTCATTTTGGATATTTTTTCCGAGGTAATGAACATGAATATCTTTGTTACTCGCTTTTCTAAGATGTTCATTCATTATAGGATCAAATAAAGCTAGATATTCAACCATATTCAAAAAAATTTCATTGCCATGAGTAAATAGTTTATCATGCGTTCCACGAAAAGGTAAGTTTTGGCTTCCTAGAACTCTCACTAAAGCAATCAACCTTTCGAGAACCTGTTGCCAGTATTTTTCCTCGTCCCTTATCAAACGTAAATTTTCCTCATCGATTGTTTTATTAGTCCTCAACCGAAGCTCTAACTCTTTTCACTGTTGGTAGTTTGCTAAATGGCTACTACTTTTCTCGTGATTTGATAATATATATGAAATATTCTTCCAGTCATTCGCATCTTTGTTGCATAGAGCGGATTTTTCATCTGTAGAAAATAGCTTACAACAGAAACAGAACACAGAATCCTTTGAAGCTGAATATTGCAGCCATGAACGAGGCACACGTTCACCATTGACTAGTTTTCTCTTATAATGCACTGTAGAAAACTTTCTTCGCTGGTTATCTAATGGGAACTCGATATTTTTCACTTGATCTGGCTCGTGTGTGCCGCAGATGATCAGTAGAGACATCCCATGTTGCAGGGTCACTGAAGTTTAAAATGAGACAACTTTCTGTGGGAGGATTATTAGTGTCTTCTCCCATATCATCATTTGTACTTTTGCATGGTTGTGGTTGTTTGGTTATTTCACGCTGTTGAGTATTTTCTTTTGCTGAAAATAAAGCGGGACCTTCTGTAGTACAGCTTCCTGTGGTGGGATTGGTTATGTCTTCTTTCATATCATCATTTGTATTGCTACCTGATGGTTGCGGTTCTTGAAGATTTGGACGAAGATACTTCTTGAACGAGTCTGCTTGCTTTGCTAACGATAATTGTTTCTCTAATTTTCTCTTACGAAATTGTGCTCCAGACATTTTTTTTGTCATCTGCCATGTCTCAAGAAATGACTGGAACAGAAAAAAAAAGACATTCGTGTAATATCAGTTTCAACAATTATCCGTTATAGCGGATACATCTAGGCGCCATGAGCGCAAAGGCCGAGGTGTCCCGCCTACGCGTTATTCACCGCAGCGCGTATCCGAAACGCGCCGGCCATAACCAATCTGTGATTGGCTGAGAGATTGACGTAAGAGTAATGGAGAGTTTTGAAGTACCTACAGTTATGTTACTTGTGTTAAGCGAAAAATAAAAATTTTTACCGTGATACAAAAGCGCATTTAATTAAAAAACCCACCCCGACTACACCGTCCGTTTCATTTAAGCACTGCACTTTTTGGAAGTGGTACGTGTGATAACGTGTGTAACCCATCTAAGTAGGTTCAATTTAAACTCTCTCCACTCAAGATGTAGGATCTAAAGATTTCATAATACTCGCTAAGCGAATACATCTTTCAGATGTCATTACACTCGAAAAATGCATGCCTACTGTATGGACATTAGACATAAATTATATTAATAAAAACTTAATTATTATTCTAAATAAAATAATACCTTCACGAATTACTTACTTGTAGCCTGTAGGTGATTGCAATTATTATTATTCACAATGAGAGTCCGAGGAATTCACTTAGCGCATAGAGTTGACGGAGAACACATGAGATAGTTAAGAGTGCGCGGGCGGCGCGGCGGCGACTGGCGCTCGGCGGCGATGGCATGCGTGGGGGGCGGCGGGGAACGGGACGGCGGCGGCGCGCTCCGCGAGTTGCGATGCGCGTCGCGCCGCACGTCTGTCGCGCGTACGTACGATTGATTGAACCATTTTTGATCGATCCGCGTGCTCAGTGGTGATGCCGCTCGCATTGTTATGCCGCCCCCCCAAATACGAGCGCCCTAGGCAGTTGCCTAGTTTGCCTATAAGGGCGGGCCGGCCCTGCTATTGCCTCGTCTACTGTCTCGATACCTAGTTCTGCTTTTCTTTTTGAATTTTTTCCTTTGAGCTCGTTTTGCAGGTAGTATTGTGTTCTTCGTTCGACATTTCCTTTCATAAAAGCATTTGAAAGTAGTCGAAGGTATTTTCTTCCAAGTATCTTTTCTTTATTATTGGTGGAATAGATTATGTAACTATTGATCGCGACTACATTCAAGATACAAAAAAATACTACTAACGGCCATCGTCTAGTGTTCCTGGCAATATTGTAAGAAGCACAAAGCTCGTCTACTGTATCTACACCTCCTTTGGTGAGGTTATAGAGTGTTATAATCTCGGGTTTCTTTCGGTCACCTGTATCTGCGTCGATTGCTGCGTCCTCATGTAGGCTTGAACCTAATATAACATTTTTATAACGCTTAGGCACGTAAGAAACAAGAGTCATGTCCCTTCTAAAACCAAAAATATTAGTATTGGGCTCACGCTTTTTATAAATTGAAATTTGTTGGGAATTTGGGCTTTATATTTTTTTAGCGTTCCTACAAAGGCAATTTTTTTCTCATCGAGGTCTTTTATCAAATGAAAATCCGAAAACCAGTTGTCAGTGGTCAGTGTTCTCCCCGTATTAAATATAGGTGTTGCCAACCTTTTTACCAAGTCTCGTGGTTTGTTACTTATGGAGAATGGGCTATCTGGTTGAGTTCCTGCGTATATTTCCATGTTATAAGTGTAAAAGATGCGAGCGTCAACCGTGGCATAAATTTTGATCCCATACTTATTGGGTTTTTTGGGGATGTATTGGATAAAGGAGCACCTTCCACGAAATGCCTCTAATTTTTCGTCAATTGTTACATTTTGCCCAAGCGAGTTGCATTTTTGGCAATGAGTTACAAACTCCTCGAAAATATTCCTCATCAGTGCCAAGCGATCCATTCTTTTTCGTTCTATTCTCTTATATATGTCATCAAAACGTAATGCTCTCATTAAAAAAAGAAATATTTTCAAGCTCATCACTGTTTTGAAATCATCCATTCTCCATAGTTCTTCAAGGTTAACTCGATTACCATGGTAGATGTCCGCCAAATGAAGCAAACCCAAAAGGGTTGTTATTTCTATTTTGTCTTATCTCTGGCATCTCTTGGACGAGTATAATTATGACTTGCAGAACTTATATACTTATTTGTGAAATTCACGATGCTCTCAATCATAGGATCAGATATGAGGCACTTCCAAATATCAACGATGTCCGTGAGATTCTTAGCTGGTCCAATGACCCCAGGGAGGTGGAGTAATATATTGCGAGGTCGTCGCTTACTTTTTTTTGGGGTTTTTTGCCAAATCCGAGTCGAAAAATTTTCCATTTTTCTTTAGGTGAGCTATATAAACCTCGTTGGAACTGTCTGCTTTGTCTTCAGCATTGCTTTCACCAATTCGGACTCGGAATCGTTATCATGTTCCGAAACATGTTCCTCTTCATCTGTATCGCTATCATCTATAACAAAATCGTCATCCGTGTCAGCAAAGATAAAATTTGTAACAGCTTCAATATCAGTGGGATCATTGAGATTGAAAATCTGCGTCTTATACGCCGTTTCTAAAATAAAATAAACAAAAAAGAATTAGTTGCCACGAGCTGTCGCGTGTATATGAGAGATACAGAGCTCTCATATCAACGTAGAAAGTTTTCCACACAAAAAACGCATGAAATACTAATATCTTATAATACAACAAGAATAATTTAATAATAAAGAGAAAAACAGATGTGACAAAAACTTACCGAAACAGTCGTGCGTATATCTGAAATACGAATGCAAAATTCTCAGCAGCCTAGTATCGCTTGAAAGGTTATCTAAGCACTGGAAGGGGGCCAGGAGGGCCCTAAATCCATTACTCGCGTATCTACCACATACGCGCGACCGCTGGAAGGTTAAGCACAGTGCACGATGGACGTTGACGAAATCAAGTTTTTCAATTATTTTAGGATGTCAATATCTACATTCAACGATCTCCTGGCTCAAATATCAGTGAACATAAACTACTAAAATACAAGATTTAGAGACTGTATTTGTACTTGAAAAAAGATTGTCAATAGAGGGTTAAACTGGATGATTACTCATGGTCATCCCTAAAAGAAACAATCTCAGGTGTACCGCAAGGAAGTATTTTAGGACCCTTGATGTTTTCAGTGTTTATTTTTGATTACCCCACTTTCTTGTCACATTGTCAAGTACATCTATATGCAGATGATATACAGTTATTTGTCTTCTCATAACACCGATACAGAAAGTTGCGTGGCCAATATAAACACAGATTTGCACAGAACATTCATATACTCGGAGAATCATGGACTGAAAATCAATCCAAATATAACTTTGACCTTATACATAGGGTCTCAAAGACAAATAGTAGAAACTCAGTGTAGCTTTAGGCTCACTCTCGATAACGCAGACATTGACTGGTAGACAGTGCTAAAAATCTTGGCGTAATCATAGATAGCTCTTTGTCTTTCCATGAACATGTGACAAACATTTTCAAAGTATCATTCTTCAAACTCAAATCGCTATATAAATTCAAGTATCAGTTA
>WOGM01000988.1:0-10794 GCA_015342125.1 Leptinotarsa haldemani | reverse complement strand
TGATATCGGCAGATGATTAAAGTCCTCTCGGTGATTTCTGAGGGTGGCACAACGTCCATCGTGCTTTGGAGGATATTACAAGCTACACTTTCCGACGTGGACCTTTCCAAGATGACAAGGTCATCTTTATGAACTTGCAGATCTATTTTTCTTCTATCGAGGGCATCATGCAGACTATCCATCAGGAGCGTCCACAGAAGTAGAGATATTACCCCATCCTGAGGAGGCATGCCTCTGTTGACTCTGGAGTCAACTAACAAGCAGTTTAACTTTCTGTGATTTCCTAGTGGTTGTAGAATCTGTATATGTGAGGGATCGAAAGAGAATTTCCAAACTTTTAGTTTATTTTGAGTAACCTCAAAGATATAACTTGACTCAGAACTGAAATTCATGATACATGTTGGTCAGAAATATCATGTTCTGTAAGACGTATTATTTTTATCAACTTACCCTCTGTCTTTTTTCCATTAAGTAAACTATCACTTCTTAAATACCTATGTACCTATATTGATTTTGCTTCTTTTCATCACTTTGTGTAGGTTCTCTGAATTTTTCATTTCCTTGGGAAAATATTCAGTTTGATTCTAAGTGGTTGACAAGAAATCTTTTCGGCTGCTGACACTGCTATTTCTTTATAGTGGCAGATTGTTTTCATTATCACTTGAATCAGGTATCAATCACCTGGCTTTCATTAGATTTACAAAACTTATGAAAACGTTTACTATTGAATGGGTGGAGGAGGGCATCATCTGTGGAAGGCCAAATACACAATATACTCGACGTAACTCTTCCATTGATTCATAGACATTAATCTATTGAAAATCTTCCATTCAGAATTGAAAACAAAACTAAAAAAATACTCTAATCAATTCTACTTGATAGAGTTCACATGGAGCATCTACTAAGCATTTCATGGGACTTTGACCAAAGTGATGGTTTTGTGTTTCGTTATTTCGAAGTGATGCTTTGATAGAACTCTCCATTTATTCACTAAGTTCCCGATATCTTCATTTAATGTGGGCTACCAAAAATCGTCTGTATCCCACAACTTCATCTTCACTTTTTCTGGATTACCCTTATGTCGTGACAAACGTGTCGAGTTATTATTAGTCTATTTCCCCAAGTTAGACATTAATTTCCAGCACTCATATACCTACATAATAAATGAGGTTTCATGTCATGCTCAGTGCACATACTTCATCCAAGTTTCATTAAATTGATAACTTTGGTAAGTAACCTGATATGTGTTGTTTTCCCTCGAAGTATATTCGTTATGTTTAAGACAATATTTGCTCGTCGCTATCCTGTGTCTATATCTGTGAATCTATATTAGACATATCTCAGGATTTTTTATATTAAGATATAAATAACTTCACACTGTTGTGTGAAGTTAAACTTTTCTTTCCACCTAACGATTCATCAGATGTATGAATTGTCTTTTACATGATAAACATTCCCATTGATTTGCAGAAGAAGTATATTCAGATTATAAAAATAACCATATCGATTACGAGTGACTTCTGATACCATGCACCTGCATTATGTGACTTCGACTTGTTATATTCTGATCTCTTGACTTGGATCGAACCTGTATAGGATTGGCCAGACTTGGAAAAACTATTTTGGACTGATATAATCAACTGAAATTTCTTCATTCAAAGCTATTTGACAAGCTTTGTCATAAATTACATTATATTTCAATAATGGTAGGTATCCCAGTAGATTCATATAAAAGGCCACATACTCATCTGCAAGGTATCATTCATGGAATCTTCAAAACACCAGAATATGCATTTTTTGTTTCGAACCTTTCATGGAACCTGTGTTTTTATTTGATTACTGACGTAATAAGTTAGAACTGGAGATTAGGGGTTTCTACCATCTCAATGTATGACTTGGTTTCGCAAAACGTATATATATTATTACGTTCTTCGATTGTAATAATCTATATGCCTCTGGGCCAGTCTATCTAATATATATCGAAACGTATTCCTCATCCTTTACCTTGTTAACTATAAACAGTTTCTTCATTCGTTCCGTATATATTGCAAAATACTATTTACTATATTAAAATTTTCAAACGTAGGTATCACAAACAATTTTAGCGGCTACTGTCGTAACTGAAATCACATCTATTTCTTCTCGATTTGACAATTCCTCCTTTGTGGGATACTGAATTTTAACTTCGTCACAAATTTCAATTGTGTATTCTGTTTGAAATCTGTTTTTCCGTTAATTAGCTGTCGCCCGCATACGAACGACAACTCTCAGAAGTTGAGAAACTTGCGCGAGCTAAGGACTAACGGGGTCTTACCATTTAACGTGTGATTCCTAACGAGTATTGATTATAATAATTGAGACTTCAAGATTGAATTGCATCAATATATTTTGGAACACAGAACAGAATCAACTGATTATGTGTTAACAAATAATGGTATAATATTGTACAATATCGGTTGAACTATAGCAGACTTGCAACAAGAAGTAAAAACCTCATTTTTACATAATACCTCAGTGAATAGTAAATAATTCACTGATGGTGCATTTCGCATTACAAATCTTTGTTGTCGTACAAAGAAAGAGTTTTTGCTTCTTTTCTCGAGACCAATTAGGTTCAGCTAACACCTAATATAATATAGTATCTATCGGAAATCGTGAAAAAATTGACATTCAACACAAAATATGCTTCAACATCTTATTCAATCGGTTTTTTTTACTAGTCAATAATAAGTGGATTTTTTATTTGGCTTCCTAACGTGCTTCATATCTATCTTTATTGAAATTTCAGTCAAGGCCGATCCTGGATAGTTTCTAAACCCAAGACAATTATGAAAATTTTATAACGGCTCCAAAGAGTCATGCCTTAATCTCTTTGTTATAGGTACACAATATTAACTTTTTAATCCTCTCTATTGATTTTGTAAATATAGTTAGTATAATACCAAGAAATCCGTAGGTATTAAATGAGTACTAATAATATTCCGAGAAGTAATGAAGTTGGGATGTTGAAATATGGTCAAGTTATATTTCCATTAAGCAAAGTTGATATTTCACCAGGCGCCTTCTGGGTTACCCTTTATGTTTCAATATAATAGTAATAATATATCTACCAAATGATGTAGTATGTAGTATAAGTTGTGACCATAACAGAGAACAAAATTTTCCACAAAATGCACTACTTTAGTCCCACGATGTATAAAGGTTTCGTGAGAGTGGGTGGTTGTGACGTTTTCGCCGACTGGCAAAAAATTGCAGTTTGTCAGTTCGATCTACTTACTCATAGTATGGTTCACAAATTAAAATTCGTGTGAAATACAGACGAAGCTGGTGAATATAAGAGCAATAACTTATTCACAATGATGTGTGGAAAAATATATCTCAATTATTCCACCTATATAAAATTGCAATTATCGTCAAAAAACAGAAGAAGAAAAATGAAAAAAGAGTTTTTTCGTGAACTCAAGAACTATTGATGATTATTCGAAAAAAGTTTCTGAAAAAGGAGCATCTTCAAAATAAAAAAAATAACTATTGGAACTCTACCTTCTTTATTATTCATTATTTAAGCGAGCCCCTTACGGCATGGACACATCGCCGCTGAAGACGATATTCCACATCAAATTTCAAATTTAACAATTGAATAAATTTTACTGACTTTTCCCGTTGGAAAAAAATCATTTTGGAAAGTAATTTAAAGAAATAACTCTATGTTGAGGATTGTCTGAGGAAATTAGGTAAAAATGAATTTCACTCAAATAATTCATATCAGTTTATCCATTGAAACAATTAAGGAACTGAGAAATATGAATCAATTTTAAAAATAATTTTTTGGATGATATTTCAGCAGAATTATAATTCATACCATGATTTTCTTCAAACACATTTTCACTTAGTATACATTTTCTGGATGAAAAAATCTACTGTGGAACTGAACAAAGCAAAAACAAAACCAATGACGAAACTTGGGGGTTATGTAACTTCAGTTTCAATTGGTTCTTGAAAATGTATTCAAGACAGAAGCCGAAACGTCGGATTTGCATCCTCGAAATGAGTTTGGTGAATGATTGCTAATGAAAAGTCAGGAAGATCCACATTTTCTTAAAAAAGTTATATGACGTGATGAAGCTCAGTTTATTGTTGGGCTGATGAAAATCCACACTTTACTTATTACCAATATTTCCAAGAGAGTTGAAGTTTAAAGTTTATTGTGCTGTTAACCACAATACGATTCTGTATTTATACATTAAAGATGCAGAAAATATTTGGCACCAATAGGATGGAACACGCCTCTTAATTGCTTGACCATAGGCGTATTTCTCGATCAATTAGTTCATGGTAGGTGGAATGTCAATAATGGGCCTTACCTTTGGCCAGTACGTATCCCCGAACTGTCTCATATGGAATATTATGTATGGAAACATATTGAAAATATCGTATATGCAGACTCTGCAACAAGCAGGAAGAATATAGTTGAACAACATTTACAAGCATTCAACGCCCTGGATGCAGATAAAATCACTCGTGCTGTAAGTAACAGTTTGACGTAGAGATTTAATAAATGCTCGGATGCTAACAAAAATGTCTTTGAACATATTTTGAAATAGTTTTTATACTTTGTGTAGAAAGACAATGCAAAATTTTTAAATTTCTGCTGTGTTATGAACCATTAAAAATGAACATTTTTAAATTATTCATTTATTCGTCTAAAATACTGTCTTCAATGAAAAAACTATGACGAAAAGTAATAGCTCTATTATATTTTCTGTAACTGTTCGAAATCAAGGTTTCGTAGCCTGTAATTTTATGATGCACATGCGCATGATATAAGGAATGTTTCATGAAAATGAGTCAAAACCATTTAGGATTTTCAGTATCCTGAAATACAGGGTGTCCCATTTGAAAAAACTTCATTATCAGTAATCTATTCTGAGCACTTTGTATAATATTTTGGAATTGTTGCTTCTACAAGACGATGAAATGAAGTATTCCGATGGACTGATAATAGCTTATTTATATATTCTATGAAAGTGGATGTATCATGTTAAAGGCTATTCTCACCCAGGCAGAACCAAGAAATTCATAATTGCAGTTAAATGACTGTTTTGTACAGAATATAGGAGTTGTTTTGATCAAAATTAGCCTGATCGTTTTTAAGCCAGTTGAATTTTTTGGAATTTTTAATTAACTCTTACCTCTAGGCACTTTATTACAGAGTATCTTCAGATCAAAAGCTGACTAAGTATTACAGAAATGACATTATGTGCCTTTGTGCCAGGTTACCTAATGTATAAGAATTAACACCTTATTACCTAGTGTTGAAAGTAACAGAGCTGGTGTAGATTGTAACAGATACCAAACTATAAAGTAAATAAATTGAATAGGATGCAGTAAAATATATATATTTCATACGACGATATTTTTTTTTCATCTTGAAAGGACCATACATCCCCCGATCTAAAGGTTGAAGCCTGTGTGAAATGTGCGGCGGAAATGAAAGTAGAGTAATTAAATTAATTCTGCAAAATTATATAATAGGAATTGAAATATGAGACGAGTGGTTGTCTACAAGAACCTCACCGGCTTCACTTGGTTTTACGTGTTTCACAAAATGTTTCAAAATTCAAAATTCTATAAATTCATTATCCTGCATTTATCCAGACTTATTTCCAGTTCCTATAGATCCAATTGGTCCATCTTTAACAAAGTGGTCTTGAAAACGTAACCGTGGAAAAACAAAAATTGGAGATACGGTATTTCCTACTGCATCAACCGCTACACACAGTGTTACAAGAGTTCCGCGTTCCTGAGATGATGGGGATCCCACTTTCTCAGTTCCTTTTCTAGCAATAACTTTGGATAGTTTCTGAACAGTCGAAACACCTTTTTTCTGGGTAGGATAGGTTATTACTATTTGAAAATTGATAAGCTAACTTGCTAACTTTTGTGGTAATTCCGAAATATAAATCCACAGCCCTTTTGCAATATTTAGCAAGCTATAACTCTTGTTTTTCATTAAATTCTCTGTTGTGAGGGTTGTATCCAACCCGAGGCTGTAAGTTTCCACGTAAGAATTTAACATAGAAACATGGCACATACTATAATATTTAGCGAATTTTATTAATTAATTTTATTTGTATCTATCACCTTATTAGCTGCTGCTTCATAAATAACTTTTGGTGTTAACCCCGTTTTCTTGGCCTTGGGTTCACCATTTTTATCGATCTAGGAATTTTTTTCAAAAAAGAATATAATAGGTGTCAACATAATAGGTGTCAACAAGTTACAAGCGAAACCGCAGTGTGTGTTACAATCGACACCATGTTAATCTATTATAAGAAATATGATTTTTGTATACATTATGCATTTCGAAGAAAATGTGAGCTATAGTAAATGAAAGTAAAGATGATAAAATGGATGGTATGATACTTACTCTGAAATATTTCAGAGTTGAGGTTTGAATGGAAAAATCAACAATTTGTGGCACAACTATAGTTTACTTTTATAGTCAAATACAAACATGCGACGCAGTTGGCTAAAACATGACGTCAGGATCACTGTGGTTACAATCGACACGTTACAATTGACACCAGTCTCCCCTACATTAAATAGATAGCCACCTAGTTCATCTAACCCAACTCCCATCGATTTGACAAAATGTCTAAGTATCACGACCAAGAAATCAAGTGGAACTGTGCAAAAAAATTCAGAACGTTTATGCTGGAATTACTCCACAACAATTGCGGAACAAATTGAAATGGTTGCAAATATTATAATAAATGCACCGGCTTGAATAGAGGATTAGTGAAGGCACAAAAGTTCAAAATATGTTTCGGTTTCGTATCCGTCTTATCATATTATTGGTAGTGTTTTCTAATAAGAAACTGATTTTCACTAGTTCATGAATATAACAATTCAATCAGAGTTTATGAGTCAAAATAAACTTTTTTTGGAAAATATCTCTTTAAATGCAATAATAGTAAATTATTATGCTAATTTTTCATTGAACAATACCTATATCTTTCAAATTTTCTTCACTTTTTGATGATAAATACATTTTTAAAAAAATCTATATAGTGGTAAACCAGAACCTGCTGAATCCGGTGGAGTTGTAAATTTTTTATAAAAGTTTTAAAATTGACATGGTGCAATAATTGATTCACATATTTCTGCAATATTTATTCCCTTATAACTTTCAATTAACATTAACCACTTCACAACTACGTGAATACAGTGGTTTGGTCAAAATGTAAAAAAAATCGTTAATGAAATTAGCCCTGAAAACGAAAACTCGTCCATGAAATTTGGTGTGCTAGTAGACTTCTCGAATATCTACCTAATGAAAATATAATAATTTAATTGTAATCTATGGATGAACCACTCTATATATCATCATTAGGTATTTTTTTATTATCACGGAGATGTTTTTCAAACTAGTACATTACTATTGCCAATGCTTACTTGCATGTGCAGTTTGTTAGACGAGCCTACGTTCACAATGCTAATAACTTGAGGGATCAGACATACTTAAACCAGAACCCGAAAACGTCAAGAAACCGTCTGTGAGCAATGAAAGTGAATGATGAGAGATTTGGTGCAAATATTTCCAAAAAGAGCAGAAGGCAACAAACAACAAACAATTTATTGAAATGTATAACACGCAGGACAAAGTTGTCTGCTTTGAATACAAAGGATCGACTATGTCCTGACAGTTCTCCTCCCACACCGGTCCACCTCAAAGTCCCCGATGACTTGTTAAATTTCAATGAGGTCCGTACAAAACAGCCAATTATTTCAAGACTTGTTTTCCTAACTTTCTGAAATGAACCATTACTTTTGTCTGCTTTCTTTACCTGTTTTGATAAAAATATCTGGTAGATTATGGAATATTCGGTATCACAGAAGTATCGTCTACAAGCAATTTTAAATCCAAAGGATAAAGAAATATTTTTCATTTGGAAAAGTCAGTCAATTCAATTTTCTTACTGATTTTCTGAAAATGTACTAGAATTACTTCTTTATCAATTGCTCCGACTCAAGTTTATGTATAATGTATATTTTCACATTAGGGACAACAAGAAAATAAGAATTTGATGAATTATATAAAAAATTATTATCTACTGATACAATATTGGTTTTCAATAGAAAATAATTATATATTGACAAATCTATGACAAATGAATGATTATGAAAGTAACAAATCTGAAAAAATCTTATTAGAAATACTGAGAATTAATTACAGTGAACAACAGGAAAAAATAATATTTTGAATTCTTTCACTAATAAATCAATATTGCAACTTCAATCCTCTAAAACAAGCACTTCAACTTCTGAAGACGCCAACTTGGTCTACTTCTGCTGTTTCGGAACAGTGCTTGCTTTGGATTTATTCTACGCCAAATGTTCCAGTTCTACATTTCATTAATATACCCCAATTCAACATTGTCAATGAAAGAATTCATCAGTTACTTAAACATATAATTTTTTATATAGTATTACATATTTATGATAGATATTATTGCAGGGAAGTCACAAAATTGTTGATTGAAATGAAAAACATATTTTCATGTGTTATAAAGGTAATTTTTTGAGAGATGTGGATTGTCTACAATATTTCTACTTTATAAAATGTTGTATAACATATTAATTTTCTCTGAAAAATATTGATTCCACCGATTTTTTCTACTGAAAAGTTTGTTGAAAGTGATGACTCACTTATATGGTTTTCAAACTGGACGCCTGACTTGTTTTAACCGTAAAAATCATTAACGTCAACTCAATTTGAATAATTGTGTAGGTATATCCTTGAAATGTATTTTTCCATTAACGAGTTGAATTCTTTTGGGGTTTCACCTTTCATTACTGAAAAATCTGTGCAAGTGTTTGTGATAGAGGGAAAACTGTTCGCTTCCGGGAATAATTAGTTACTACTGCGTAATATAAACTATTGCAGAATTTTATTGAAACTTGCATTTTTTCCATCAGTTTCTGTGGTTCGGATAAATTGATGGAAAATTGAAATTTCCTTTAAGAAATGTAACTATTTCAAAAAAGCCTGGATGGGCGTACGTTTGTGTGCTAAGCAGAGTAATATCAAAATTAAAAATGTGTATGTTGTGTCCTTATTCCTCTCAGTTTTAGAGAAAATAGCATTTCAACTAAGGGTGTCTTTCTGAACTGGTTGCAAGAACGTTAAGGGATTATTTTTTTAACTAACTACAACTACCCTTCGTATTTCCCTGACGTGAGGCCTACTTACCTTATCTTTCGAAAGTATAGTTGAGATGATCAGGGAAAACTACATTTGTGGCTTCATGAATGAATACCAAATCATCACCTCCTTGCATTCAGGCTTCAGATCTCAATACAGCATGACCACAGTATTACATTTCATTATTGAAGACTTCTTCAAGGCTTTCGACGAAAGTAAATTCACATTTCAACGATAATGAAGGAATCAGGTTGGCTGCAATTAGAGAAACTCAAGACACCCCACCCATGTATAAACATCTATGTATTTTAGAACAGCTTAGAACACTGTTCCGAATCGAAAAGCTGTATACAATTCAGAAACTGTTGATGCTTTATAAAGCTCAGATCAGACCTTCTTTGGAGTATTGTTTTCATGTATGGAGGCTCCGTCCCCAAACATGCCCTGAAGCTGCTGAATTCCATTCAGATAAAGTTATCCGCCTGATTGAAGACGCAAACATCACTTGCACTTGAAATATCAAAGAAAGGTTGGATATTTGTCTCTCTTCTACAGATACTTTAACGGGAAGTGTTCAAGTGACTTGGCATATTTGATTCCACCAAGAGCAGTACATATCAGAAACACACGACGGCCCGTGGCTCCTCATCGTTTTGAAGTTCAACTTGGTACACCTCGAACTTCACTGTATAAGAACTCTTTCATTTGGAGAACGGCGTCTTCCTGAAAACGTTTTTCCAAATGGATTTATTCTACACAGTTTCAAATTTGATGTGAATCAGTACTTTCGCACAGGCACCGCTCTGAGAATGCTTTAAGGATTTTCTTGTAGTGCTTGTGTTTTGTCCTTAAAAAAATCCACTTCATTAATGAAAAAACCTGAGGCTTTCTCGTAAATTAATAGCTTTTCCATAAAAAACAGGTCGTTCCATGTACCCTAAGCAGAGATAAGTATCCATAAATAACAGTCATTGGGATTCGAGTGTAGAGAGAGCATCATTCCATCAAAAACTCCCATAATCAGAACGATCGTTTCAACAGTCATCTGGATAGAGTATATGGAGTTCGAAGAGAAAATATTGATACTTTATCCGTTGTTCCATCTATTTCTGAACGACATTCGTCTCAGCGGTAGCTAACAAGTCTATGACGAATATCGTTTTGCTCAGATGGTCGAGAAGAACAACATCAGACTCATCAGCTCATATGAGCCTAAGGATTAAATATCCCCTGAAGCGCATGACAACACCAGTGTCTCGTCAATACCGTAAAAGTGCCGTAGGCACTCTTAGAGCCGTATTATATCAATGGATAAAGGTTGAGACCACATATGCTGGGCATACTGATAGCAAGTGCATTAGGGTATCAGACGCTTCACAGCAGGCTCTGCATCTTATGTCAGGAACCTCTATGCCCATCACGCGACTGTGGCAGACTTGGTTGCTGAAGACACCATCTTCAAGAAGAAGATAAATGTTTTATCTTCCTCTTGAAGATGATCACTTGGTGATCGAAACACGTGTCGAGGTGTTAAAAATAACGATTTGGTGTTGGGACATTTATCTTCCTCTTGAAGATGATCAGTT
>WOGM01000987.1:0-10792 GCA_015342125.1 Leptinotarsa haldemani | reverse complement strand
CATCGACACCAATTCGTTCCTCACGATCTTCACGCCACAAGAGTCTAACGAAAAAGCGAAAAGGCTGGAACGAAATACTTACACCCTCGTAGTGGGGGACAAAGGTCAAAATTACAAGGAGACTCTGGAAATAGTCAAAGAAAAATTAAGGACCACCCCGAAACCGATAAAATAAAAGGCCTGAGGAGCACCAGGGACGGACGTCTCCTTATTTCCATCGAGAAAGACCTTGGAGCACTGCAAACATTGTCGGAAATAGTGAAGGGCGAAGCCCAGGAGCTGAAGGTCCATAAACTAGGGGTAAAAACCGACCAAAAAAAGGTGTTCGTGAGGGGCATCGATGCCGCTATGAGCAAAGAGGGCGTAGAGTGTGCCATCAAAGAAAACCTGGGTCTGGAGAGATCCCCGCCCTTGAGCAATCTTAGGAAAGGACTAAATGATACACAAACGGTGATAGTTTCACTCGAGCCCAAAGATATGGAAAAAATCCACCGGCAAGGGCAGAGGATTGGCACAGTGGACTGCGAAATAGAACCGATGGTGGATCTCCCCAGATGTCGTAAGTGCTGGTAGTACGAGCACATGGCATCCCAGTGCACAGACCCAGATAGAAGCGCGCTATGCTTCAAGTGTGGCAAGAATGGTCATGTAGGCGAAACGTGCACGAGTGATGAATTCAGCCCCATCTGCGAGGAGGACGGACACATGGCTGGTAGAGGAAAGTGCAAAGACTTTAAGAGAGCGCTTTATAGGGCCAAACAGAAGATTCAATACTTAGATGCTTCAAGTCCTCCAAACGAATCTTGGACGGAAACGCGCCTCGCACGACTTGGCGTTTGCGTATGCCAGACAGAACAAGATAGATATGCTGGTAATCGGGGAACCTAATATAAGCTATACGAACTATCCCCAATGGCTACGTAGCAAAGACAACAGCGTAGCAGTGATATTTCTAAACAAAAATATTGAAGTAAGCGAGTGGGAGCCGCACGATTGCTACCTAACCATAGTAATGCCACACATCGGGATAACCTGCTGCTATATCTCACCGAACATCAGCATAAATGCCTTCCAAACGATCACGGATGCGGTCATAGAAACGATCCAGCACGGGAAAACATGGATCATACTTGGCGACATAAACTCTAAATCTCCCGAATGGGGCTATCCAATTTGCGATGATAGGGGTCAGTACTGGACAGAATGGGCCGCAGCCCGAAACCTAGTGTTCGCTAACTCCGGAGGCGAGCCGACCTTCGTAAGGAAGGACCAAAATTCTCATGTCGATATTACTTGTAGCACATCGAGAACATCGAAAGACATTATCGATTGGCGAATACCAGATGAAGAGACCCTTACGGACCATAGATTCATCCAGTTTGGTATAGCCAGTACTGACAAAAAAGAGATGGCCAGTAGGCAACATCCATCGTACGACTGGACCGTTTTCAGGAGCATCCTGGAACTAAAGATCGGGAATAAACGACCCGGACCGTTCACCCTAGACGAGCTAAAGCAAGTTGTCGCACGCATGAAAGCAGGCAAAGCACTCGGCCCCGACCGAGTCCCAGCGGAGGCTGGGAGGCTTTAGACGTGCATCCCGATATAGTCCTTGCAATATTGAACAACCTGCTCTCGGAACAAGCCTTTCCCACGGAATAAAAAAAGGCCAGGTTGGTATTAATACCAGAGGGAAAGCCTGGACTGAAGAAGTACAGGCTGATATACCTACCAACCGCCTTTAGTAATGTGTACGAGGGACTGTTGAAACTCCGCATCGAACAAAAGCTAGAAGAACGAGAAGGCCTTTCGGACAGACAGTATGACTTCAGTAAAGGCAGATCTACACTCCAGACCATTGAGCAGGTAATGAGTCACACAAAGGGGAAATGGAGATGGTATGCGATGTCGACATTAATAATGGCTTTAACACGGCCAGCTGGGCAAAGATCATGGAGGAGTTGAAACGCCAGGGTATTTCCACCTACATTACCAACATAGTTGGCAACTACCTGAAGGGTAGGGAAATAGAGGTGGCTCCCCCCATCATTCATTGGCCGTATCGGCAGTGGTTCCACAGGGCTCGGTTCTAGGACCCACCCTGTGGAACATATTATATAATGGAATCCTCGAACTAAATCTTGGTAACGGAGTCACACAGGTTGCCTTCGCCGATAATCTCGCTATAGTTGTGAGCGCAGAAGATCTCAGCGCGAAGATTGATTCAGCTTTGAGAAGAGTGACCAGATGGACCAGCAGTTACGGACTAGAGATTGCCCCGGAGAAAACCGAGGTGCTAATCCTAAAACGGCCAAGGAAACGTGACAATGTTGAAGTTAATTCTGGAAACACCCTATTAGAGTTGAAGAAATCCATTAGACATTTCGGCGTGATGCTGGACGATCAAGGGACCTTCGGGCCCCATGTTAGTGCAGGCTACGCAAAAGGCCGATGAACGGATGGCGATGCTCGCTAGATTAATGCCTAACATAGACGGTCCCTCTACCGAAAAAAGAAGGCTGCTATTGGAGTCGTCCACTCAATCCTTCTCTATGGAGCGCCAATATGGGAAGGTGCTTTTAGAATAGATAGATACAAGAAAATGCTAGAGCGCTCACAGAGAAAAGCGCTATTGAAGGTAGCCTTTGCTTATCGCACTATATCGCTAAGGGCACATGTTGGTGAGGGAGAGAGGAAGACTCTACAATAGAACTGATAGCAACACGGAGGCGGCCAAGAAAGCAGAGAGGGCCACAACTATGGACGAATGGCAGGCGGAGTGGGAAGGAAGCAGTATTGACGCTCAATGGACCAAGGTTGCTATCCCCAATGCCAAGAGGTGGATGGAAAACAGTAGACAAGTAAACTACTTTGTTACTCAGACGCTATCTGGACATTCAGAGCATACACCAAGAGGATAGGTAAGACTCCGGACAATAACTGTGTATATTGTACCCTAGCCGATACGGTCGATCATACCATGTTCGACTGTCCGAGATGGGGTAGAGAAAGACTAGAACTCGAAATTGCAACAGGGAGAATCTTTACCGTAGGCCATTTGGAAACAACGGTCCTCAGTTTCTTTAAAGAATTTAAGAAAGAGTATCAACGAATGTTAAGTTTGGTTAGGTTGGGTCGTGTTAGGTTAGGTCAGGCCCCCCATCGATGGTGTCTCCACCTTGTCGTGGTGTTGGGGCTTGCGTGCTTTGATGATTCCGAGAGCCATGCTGGCTGTAGCATTGCTACTGGTAGGGTTACCCTTGCCGGACGGGTCGAGGAGGAGAAGCCAGACTAAGAGAGATGCCACCCCAATCCCAAGATGTAGCTCCATCGTGTCGAGGGGATGCATGGCACAGGGGTTAATGTGTGTTGCGAGCGATGCCCGCCGGACCTGGAATAGAGGACATAAAGTCGTTATAGACGATCCGTTCTCCTTGGAAGAGCTTCGTTCCGCCATAGGAAAATTGAAAACAGGAAGAGCGCCAGGTCCGGACAACGTCATGCCAGAAACTGTGAAGATACTTGCTGACATATGCCCTGAGGAAATGCTGCAGATAATGAATGGCTTGTTATCAAAACAGAGTTTCCCCATACCATGGAGGAAAGCCAAAGTGGCGAAGCATCCACTATGAAATATAGAACGATATGTCTTCTCGACGCGATCGGAAAAGCATACGAACATCTTGTTAAGAGCAGGCTAGAAGCAGAGATGGAGGAAAAACATATCCTAGGGAACACTCAGTTTGGTTTCAGAAAAGGAAGATCCACCATCGATGCGGTAAAACACGTAATCGGCGAGGCGACAATCGACCGAAAGAAGTGGGCTGCGCTGGTGTTACTGGACGTGAAGAATGCTTTCAATACGGCAACGTGGAGTCGGTAAGCTGAGACGCAAGAGAGTTAACGACTACATCGTAAATATCATAGAGAACTATCTAAGTGCGAGAGAACTCGATCTGGGAACCAGAAGCATCTTCATGACACAGGGAGTACCACAGGGATCCGTACTGGGACCGACCTTATGGAACATACTATATGACGGAGTGCTCTCACTGATGATCTTGTGCTCATAGCAAAATCCAACAATGCCGACGACCTGATCGAGAACATAAACAGCGGTCTGGTACAAATCGGTCTTTGGATGAGGAACAATCATCTCTCACTTGCGCCGGAGAAAACAGAATCAGTTATCATCAAAGGAGCAAGAAAACGAGATTCGGTCAGATTCAACCTTTGCGGAGAGACGGTCATACCTAAAAAGAAGGTGAAGTACCTTGGTATCTGGATAGACGACAAGCTGCTTTTCGGGGAACACGTTAAGCAGACAATATCCAAAGCAGAAAGGCAGGTGATAGCACTTACAAAAATTATGCCTAACGTGAAAGGAATGGGAAGCCAGAAGAGAGCCGTCCTCAGCGGCGTGGCGCAGTCAGTGGTGGTGTACGGCGCTCCGGTGTGGCACGAAGTACTGCGCATCGAGCGGCATCGAAGCACGCTGATGAAGTTGCAGAGACGTATGTTGCTACGTGTTGCGAGTGCATACAGAACCGCCGCCACGAAGTTTTGTGCGTTATCACGGACACAATACCAATTGACTTGCTAATAAAAGAACGAGTAGCTGTTTTCGAAAGGCGAGGGGAAGCGGGATTTGCCGTGGTCGCACGCCAACGCACTATGGAGGAATGGCAACGCAGGTGGAACGCTCACACAACCACCGCTCAGTGGACGAAAACTTTGATCCCTGACCTGCACTCTAATCCCTGGCTAAACTGTCCACACAGAAAAGTCGACTACTTTCTGAGCCAATTCCTTAGTGGACACGGGACTTTTAGAACGTACACCCGGAGAATCGGCAAAGCCACAGACGAAAGGTGCATCTACTGCGGCGATGAAGACACACCGATACACATAGTTCAACACTGCGAGAGATGGACAGTACAACGAACTTGTCTGGAAACAGAGATAGGAGAAGAAACCTTGAATGGTATGATCCCAGGAAACATTGTAAAGACAATGTTAGAGAACCGACGAAAATGGGAGGCAATACACCGTTTCATTAAAAATATCTTGAAAGCAAAGGAAGAAGAGGAGAGATATCAACAGGCTCGCGCAGGGCCTCTATGACATCGCGACATGAATCTTAATTGTTCATATAATCGATTACTGGATACTGGATATATTTGCATATTAACAGGGATGTGAAAAGTTGATCGACGTGAATACAAACTGCCAGGCTAGTTCGAAGAATATCCTCATTGGATGATACCGAACTAGCCAAACAAGGCGAAGAAGGGGAAGTTTTAGTGGCCACACCACTTGCACGCGGAGTCGGCTCCGTGTGTATTCGAAGGTCTTTCTCCCCCTACCAAAAAAAAACCCCACGCTCCTCCGATTTGTTATTCTTCTGGCTTTCCTGGTCTCACAACAGGTGACGTCTATGTGTTCGAGATTCTTCCCTTATGAATGTCGGTTCTCCTGTGTTCTCTGCCACCAGATCGAGGGACTCATCCTCCTACCAAAAAAAACACAAAGTTGGATTAAGTGAGGTTAGGATGGATTAGGTGAGGTTAGGTCTGGTCAGGTTAGGTCAGGTTGGATTAGGTGAAATTAGGTTAGGTAAGATTAGGTTAGGTCACGTTAGGTTAGAGCAGGTCAAGTCAGGTTAGGTTAGGTCACGTTGGGTTAGGTTAGGGCAGGTTAGGTCAGGTCAGGATAGGTTAGGTCTGGTTGGGTTAGGTCAGGTCAGGTTAGGTTAGGTCGGATTGGGGTAGGTTAGGACGGGGTAAGTTGGGTCGGGTTAGGTTGAGTTAGGTTAGGTCAAGTCGTGTTAAGTTAGGTTAGGTTAGGTCAGGTGAGGTCATAATATATTAGGTCTGGTTGGGTTAGGTTAGGTTGGGTTAGTTCAAGTGAGGTTAGTTTAGGTTAGGTTGGGTTAGGTTAGGTTAGGTCAGGTTAGGCTGACTATGATGGAAGCACCATGGACCTTTGGAATAAGCTCAGCAGGGTGAAATTAGAGACACCCACAGACGAGCACATAGCACTTCACCAACTGAGAGGTATATCCACCCCGCAGCTCAGGAAGATGGCAGAAGCCATCTTCATGGATGCCAATCCGCGCCTCACAATATACACACCCCAGGAAACAACCGGAAAAGAGAAAAGGCCAGCAAAGGATACCTACGCCCTAGTAGTGGGGGAAAAAGGCCAGAACTATAAAGAGGTCTTAGAAAAGGTGAAGGACAAATTTAGGGACCGCCCCGAAACAAATAAAATAAAAGGCCTGAGGAGCACTAGGGACGGGCGCCTACTGATAACAACCGAGAGAAACTTAGAGACACTGAAAATACTCTCAGAAATCGTGCAGGGCGAAACCCAGGAGCTGAAAGTCCACCAATTCGCGGAAAGGCTAGACCAAAAAAAGGTATTCGTCAGAGGCATTGACGCTACCATGACCCAAGAGGATGTAGAATGCGCTATACAGGATAACTTGGGCCTGGAGAAACCCCCGCCGGTGAGCAACCTCAGGCCAGGACCAAATGACACACAAACAGCGATCGTTACGCTCGAGTCTAAAGACATAGAAACAATTCACAGACAAGGATTGAGGATTGGCATAGCGAACTGCGAAGTCCAACAGAAGGTGGACCTCCCTAAATGCCGCAAGTGCTGGCAACATGACCACGTCGCACCGCAGTGTACAGGTCCGGATAGAAGCGCGCTATGCTTCAAGTGCGGTAAAGAGGGACATGTAGGTAAAGGGTGTACTGAGAACGAATTCTGCCCCATCTGCGAGGAGGGGGGGCACATGGCGGGAAGAGGAAAGTGTAAAGAATTCAAGAGGGCGTTAGCTAAGATCAAGCAAAATACACAATACCCAAATGTTTAAAGTTCTTCAAACAAATTTGGGACGGAAACGCGCCTCGCATGACGTGGCGTTCGCATACGCTAAGCAAAATAATATAGATATGCTGGTGGTCGGGGAACCTAACATAAAGTATACAAGTGGCCCCCAATGGCTACGTAGCAAGGACAATAACATGGCGGTGATATTCCTGAATAAGAACACCATCGTAAACAAATGGGAACCACACGACGGCTACGTAACTATAATGATGCCAGACATCGGGATAACTTGCTGTTATATCTCCCCGAACATCAGCATAAACACTTTCAAAAACGTTACGGACGCAATAATGGAAACGGTCCAACAAGGAAAAAAGTGGATCATATTAGGGGACATCAATTCGAAATCCCCCGAATGGGGCTCCCCAACCTGTGATGCCAGAGGCCAGTACTGGGCCGAGTGGGCAGCAACCCGAAACCTCGTGTTCGCTAATACCGGGGGCGAGCCAACTTTCGTAAGAAGGGACCAGAAGTCCCATATAGATATTACATGTAGTACCGCGAAGACGTCGATGGACATAGTTGACTGGCGGATATTAGACGAGGAGACCCTCACGGACCACAGATTTATCCGGTTTGATATAGCCAGTACTGGCCAAAAAAAGGCAACTGCAAGTCAACGCCCATCATATGACTGGACCGTCTTCAGGAATATAATGGAACTAAAGATCGGAAACAGGCAACCCGGACTGATCGAGTACACGGACGCCCTAAAAATGGCTACCTCTGGATGCATCAGAAGACGAGAGGGGCGCCTAAAGCCAGACCCTTATTGGTGGAACGAGGACATAGAGCAAACCAGAAATATGTGTAATAAAATAAGAAGGACCCTTACACGTCTAAGACGGCTCACAAACAACGAACCGAGGGCTAGGGAGGCCATGGAGGCATACACGAAGGCTAGGAGAGAGCTTAAAATGAAGATCACCAGAGCAAAAAAGACCCGCTGGAAACAAATGTGTGACGAACTGGATAATGACATCTGGGGAGATGGGTATAAGGTAGCACTAAGGAGCCTTCGCCAACTTAGGCCCTATGAACTGGATCCCGAGGTAAAAATGGAAATAGCAAGAGAGCTTTTCCCTCCCGGTCAAGCCCATAAAGAACCCCTCAAGCCAATTAGAATAATAAATCCCTTTACCTTAGAAGAGCTAAGGCAAGTAGTCACCCGCATGAAGGCAGGCAAAGCACCCGGCCCTGATCGAGTGCCAACGGAAGCCATAAAAGTGGCTTTCGATACGCATCCCGACATGGTCCTGGCGATGATGAATAATCTGCTACACGAACAAGTCTTCCCCAGCGAGTGGAAGAATGCTAGACTAGTACTCATACCAAAGGGAAAGCCGGGACAGAATAGGTATAGACCGATTTGCCTGCTAAACGGTCTCAGTAAAGTCTATGAAGGGCTGATCAAGCTACGAATAGAACAAGAGCTCGAAGAGAGAGGAGGCCTCTCAGATAGGCAATATGGCTTCCGTAGGGGGAGATCCACGCTGCAGGCCGTCGAGCGGGTAGTAAGTCTCAAAAAAGGGGCATGGAGGTGGTGTGTGCTGGTTTCGGTTGACATCAGAAATGCGTTCAATACGGCCAGTTGGCCAAAGATTATGGAGGAATTGAAACATCAGGATATCTCCACCTATATTACTAACACCATAGGCAACTATTTGAAGGACAGGGAAATCGAGGTGGCCTCCGGCTATCCTCTGGCCGTAACTGCAGGAGTTCCACAAGGTTCGGTCCTGGGACCCACCCTGTGGAATATATTATATAATGGAGTCCTAGAGCTAAGCCTGGGTACCGGAGTTACACAAATTGCTTTCGCTGACGACCTCGTTATAGTAGTGGGCGCGTCCAGCGCAGAAGATCTTAACACCAAAACAAACACGGCCCTAAGAAGGGTGACTGAATGGATTAACGATTGTGGCCTTAAGATAGCGCCAGAGAAGACCGAGGCGTTACTCATGAAAGGGCCAAGGAAACGTGATGGCATTAATATAAAACTGGGAAATACTCGCCTGGAAGTAAAGAAAGCTACTAAATACTTGGGCATCGTACTCGACGATCAAGGGACCTACGGGGCACACATAGTGCATGCAACACAGAAGGCGGAGGAAAGAATGGCGATGCTCTCTAGACTGATGCCCAACATTGACGGACCCGCTACGGATAAAAGAAGACTGCTATGTGGAGTCGCACATTCCATTATTCTCTACGGAGCACCAGTCTGGCAAGGAGCCCTCAGAATTGATAGGTATAGGAAAATGCTCGAACGTACCCAGAGAAAAGCACTTTTGAAGGTAGCCTGCGCCTACCGTACTACGTCACTAAGCGCACTCCAAGTAATTACAGGGGTTATACCGATCCACCTCCTGGTAAAGGAGAGGGGTAGACTATACTGCAGAGCTGATAGCAACACCGAGTCGGCCAGAAAAGCAGAGAGGGCCAAAACTATAGAGGAATGGCAAGCGGAGTGGGAGGTAAATAGAACGGACGCACAGTGGACAAAGAAAGTCATACCAAACATTAAGAAGTGGGTGGAATCCGGTAGCCAAGTTGGTTACTATGTCACACAGACGCTCACAGCACATGGCTCTTTCAGGGCTTATACCAAAAGGATTGGAAAAACGCCGGACGACAACTGTATATATTGTTCCCAAACAGACACGGTCGATCACACTCTCTTTGCCTGCCCTAGATGGGGGAGGGAAAGGCATGAACTGGAAGTAGAGATAGGGAAGAGCTGCTCCGCCGACCAAATTAGCGCAATAGTGGAGAACTTCTTTAAAGAATTTAAAAATTTTGCTAGAAAAATCATGAGCATGAAAGAAAGGGAAGAGAGAGAACATCAGCGATAAGAATATAAGATGAATTTAGCAGGAGGAGGGGTTTTAGTGAGTACACGGGAATTGCACCACGTCCTGGATTCTCACACACTCGAGTGAGGGCGGAACCTCACACTCGGGGTCCATAAAGGATTTCCCCTCCAGCCCTCGTTGATCGGAGATGCTATGTCTTCTGACGATTCCTCGGATCAACCTGACCAGAGCACAAAAAAAATAATAAAAAAAAGGTCAGGTTAGGTAAGGTCAGGTTAGATTGAGTCTGGTTGGGTTAGGTCAACTGAGGTTAGGTCAGGTTAGGATAGGTCAGGTTAGGTTTGGACGGGATAGGTTGGGTCGGGTTAGGTTAGGTTGGGTTAGGTTAGGTCAGCTAAGGTTTGGCCTGGTTAGGTTAGGTCAGCTAAGGTTTGGCCTGGTTAGGTTAGGTCAGGTTAGGTTAATTCAAGTGAGGTCAGTTTAGGTTAGGTTGGGTTAGGTTAGGTTAGGTCAGGTTGGGTTAGGTCAGATTAGGTTGGGTTAGGTCATATCAGTTCAGGATAGATTTGTTCTGGTTGGGTTAGGTCAGGTTTGGTCAAGTTAGGTAAGGTTAGAGTAGGTCAGGTTGGATTAGGTCAGGTTAAGTTAGGACAGGTAAAATTAGGTCAGGCTAGCGCAAGATTGGTCTGGTTATATTAGTTTAGGTCAGGTCAGGTTATGTAAGGTCTAGTCAGGTCAGGTTAGGTAAGGTCCAGTCAGGTCAGTATTTTTCAGGGTAGACGGTTGGAGATGGGTGTGCACAAATACGATATCTGTTCGAAAACAGAAAAAATGGAAATGTTGTAATGCAAATATTGGGATTTGTCAATCTTTGGGTGTCATATGCAAATTTGACATTGATAATAGAGCAATTGGAAATTTCCAAATCTGCTGCTGTAGATTGGGCAAGTTTTTGTAGGGAGGTGGTTTTCGATTCATTTTTCACCAAACCAGAAAAACTAGGAGGTCCCGGTATCATTGTGGAAATCGATGAGAGTAAATTTGGAAAACGCAAATTTCATCGAGGCCATAAA
>WOGM01000986.1:0-10786 GCA_015342125.1 Leptinotarsa haldemani | reverse complement strand
ATGAAAGTTGCATATAAAACTTCTTATAAATTGCAACAGCGTCTTGGTAATCCAAAAGATAGACTAGAAAACACAGAAAGGTTGGAAATTTACGAAATCAGTTGTCAAAAATGCAACAGCAAATACATCGGCCAGAGCCGACGAACGATTAAACCCGATTCAAGGAACATTGTGCACACATGAAGTACGGAAGGATAAAAAAATCCAGTGTCGCCCAACACGCTCTATACAAGGACCACAGAATTGGTGAAAGCAATCTGAAACTGATTAGGCATGTGCATGACACCCGGCTACTCGATGCATGTGAGAGTCTAGAAATAGCAAAATGTAAAAACAGCATGAATGGCGATAAGGGCCCCATCCCGTTTGGCCTGCTTTTTAACCTTCTGTTAGGAAGAGAATAATTACTAAGTACTAGCAGGTAGTTCGTTACCGAGAAATTCCATATTGGACTTCAGGTATACAGTATACAACCTCAGGTAACAAATTTTAGTATATAAGAATTAACCAGACTAGACTAGGTATCAATTTTCTACTTTGCTAACTTTGTTGACGATACGCGCGTCGGGTGCAAAAATATCAGTTTGGTGTTAGGGCAATTGATCTCTAAAAAAGTTATTCAACTTCCACACCAAAGGTTCCAATCTCATCGTTATAGTTTTGATGATGCCTAGTTCCTTTTCGAGACCTTCCTTTGTATTACAGAGCCCAAAAGCACGGTCTAGTAGAGTCTTTGATTCCTCTCTTAGTCAATCGATGGTGGTTGGATTTCTGGTTCAGATACTGTCCTGTGTGAGTGGGTTTTCGATATACATATGTTTCCCATTTAGTGATATGTTATTTATAGTTATGTTGCAATTGTCATCGTATTTTAAGAGACCATTAACAAATACCATAAAAAGTAAAGGTCCCTGTGGAACTCCTAACAGCACATCCTGTTCCTTGGACATTACATGATTCGACCACTCATATAGGATTTTATCCAAGTTAGTATGTTATGTGGAAACGTTGACAGAAAATAGAAAATAAAAAGAAAGAAAGAATAATGAAATCCAAATTTAGTTATGCAAATGAGATAGTTCTAATCCTCATTGGATGTATATTGCCTGGTAATTTTTTATCTACAGCTCATCTTCAAGTTTGTCTGGCGTAATGTTCGAACTGTTGAAAGTATTCAGCCAAACTTCATAGTAGCCCATCATTTCCTATCTATATTGGGGCCATTCACTGAAAAACTTTTAACTTCCATAAATAACGAAGGGCTCTTTCTCTACAAAGTTTCTATACCGAACGTTTTTGTTTTGGTTTTTGTAGTACCTTTACCTAATGGCTTGTTTCGGGAGAATTATAGAAGAAAGCAAATGGCTTGATACTGGTGACTGATTCCTGCACTCTCTTCACATTTTATTTTATCCGAAATTTCAGAATCAATTAATTTGTAAATAAATAATTTTATAATGTACTTCAAAACTAATACTAGTGTTATTATTGTGATCTTTATTATATTGTCTTAATTTTTTTATCAGCTTTGTCTAATTTCAGAACAATATTTTAACACTGATTCGATTATATTAACGGATGTTTTTCTTCATACATTACTGTTTGTTAAAGTTTTCGTTGGTTACAGTGTACCTACTGTGTTATTTAAATAATGCACCTATGTTTAATTATTGGTTTTGCATCTTCAGACTTTTTGAATTTATTTGCATAATCAATTAATATTGGCTTGTGTTAGAAGCTATAATGTCAAAAAATAATTTATTTATTCATTAAGTTTTTTCGGAATGTGGATACACGCAAAAATGTCATGTAATTTCAAGTTCATTTTTGAAACTATCCACATGTAACATTCCATATAAATAATTGTATATTGATTCCTATAATAATTGTTGTCAACTACAAACTCTTGAACCTGCAAATCTTAGGTAATGAACAATTCTATCAGATGAATATGATACGAATTTAATCATTTGCTCATTATTTTATAGTGCAAGTTTTATAGTTTCATTGTAAATGATTAACGTTGCTACCATATAACAATAAAATATTGTTTTTATCTATCAGAAGTTGGCATTTTTGTGTAATTCTTTGAGGAGTCAACTATAGAGATAACATGGAAAAAGAATCATAAACATGCTAGTACTTCTTCACATAGCTAGATTATAACCTATTCACAAAATGTTTTCGCTCTTCTCTTGATATGCCGAGTTAAAATAAAATAAATTCATACTACAATTACTGATAACAAATCATTTGTACTGAATTGTAGAAAACTTAGTTCATAATTAGTGAATTGTAAAGAAAAATATATGTAATGTTGAACTGAATTTTTTTCCAAAAATTATTAGTGTTGCTCTAAATTATATATATTTGTGTTAAATATTGAAAAAAATTCTAGGAATTTTCATTAATGTATGGCTGTTATGCACGAAATTTGAAAATAAATAGATTATAGTAGTTATTTTCATTTATTCTCAAATTTATCTTTGTTTGAAATTACAATTTTTAAATGGAACAGTTTGTTCATCATATGCTTGGAATTCGCAGATCTTTCTGAATCTAATGATATATCAAATTTATCTTTGTTTGAAATTACAATTTTTAAATGAAACAGTTTGTTCATCATATGCTTGGAATTCGCAGATCTTTCTGAATCCAATGATATATCACATGTGATATTTATTGAAATGTCATTTTTAATAAAACAACTATGAGTTTTTATTAAAACAACGATGAAAATAAAAACAAAAATAAAAAATTATTTGGCGCTCCGGGGCGACTTCTTTCATTCCAGTGGCGCATTAGCTTTTTCAGCTGCAGGAAAACCCGGAAAAACCTGCAGCACCACATCATCTGAAGATCTTGATCTGCCAATGTCCTTTCTCTTGTAAAACAAAATGTAGGGTGTCTCCAGAGGCTCCATTTTTTATTATTTCACTTGTATGATTATTTGGTATCTACAACCCGTGCCATAATAGTGTAAGAGATTCAAAAATATTAGGTTCAATTTCGATAACATTCAATAGATGGACACGCCGGCAATGAAAAAATTGTATTGTACCCGTTACACTCTCAATAACCACACTGAATTTACCACAATTCGTCAGTAAAATAGTCTATTGAAGTTGAATTCGGTGATTCTTTTCAAGTGAACCAATTTACTGCAATCCAATTTTTCTTGTATCTGACACTATCTCACCGTTATGGGGAGATGCACCATTCTACTGGAAAAGCATTCAGTTTCCTACACTTTTACAGCATTCAATGTTCTATCAAATATTAAAAGAACTAATCCAACTCCTTATTACTATATTCAGCCATATATTGAAATCTAAAATATTGTTGAAAAATTCTTGATATATGATATCCTTCTCGAACCTGGGTGTTTTTAATCAATCATTATGAAATGGTATTGATAATTTGTTTCTCTTAGGCCCGTATATTTTGTATCTATTGAATATACATAAATTGGAATATAAATTATTAAGTCTTTTGGGAGTGTTGATAGAAATCGCGAACCATCACTGAAACTGAAGTTTTAATGTTTATATTTTTTGATGATATTTTTCATTTTTTTTGTTTGACTTATATTCGTTTTGATTTGTTTTTCTAATTATAGAACTATTTTTAGAAGTGTTGTGGACTATTATTAATTTTTTAAGGTACATTTTTATTTACTAGGGAGGTTTTAACGTTGTGTAAGTATTATACAATGATTTGTTCGTTCATTTTCGAAGCTATTATACAAAATTAATTTGCATTTAAAATTACACTGTTTTCATTCCATATTTAGAATTAGGTTTAATGTTAGGTATAATCGAAAACAAGCATTATACTTCGTCAATACATCCTTCGAAGACCACATGTAATTACGCCTCTGGTGCAATACAAGTCACTGTTTCTTTGAAGCTGCAAAAAACTATTCTGCTGCCTAAAACATTAACTCAGCAAATAGTGGTAAATACCACTCATTACGTTTCTCAATGCTATATACAAGTCACATCTTGAATTGTAAATTCTTGGTTGTGTGTGTGATTGTGCAAAATGCAAAATTGATTTAAATAAATATCGACGAATTAAATAGAGAGATGTGAGGGCAGAAATTTCCCCGAAGTGGCAGATTTCTGAGAACTGTCAAACATTATTTGGACCGAAAGTGAATCCTGAAATGGAAGGTGTTTTATCAGCTTTGTACATGAAAAAAGATTCCGTCCTGACACGTATTCAGTAGACAAATTAGGTGCTCTAGGTTCGGTTCTAAATAAGTCATTGCAAAGTAGCTCATCAGAAAAATTGAGGTCCCAAGTAACACCAAGTGTAGTGGATGCTGTTAGCCTCATGATATCCAATCACAGAAAGCATTAGTCCCTTCCTTCACTCAAAAAATGTGTGCAGAAGGTTGCATAAAATTCCAGTCATGATCCCTTTCTCTTTGGGTCGAATTTTAAGGAAAGGTTGAGTCCGCAGATCATAAACGATAAATTGTGCAAAAATGAAGTAGAGTTTTTAGGAGAATCCTCAATACAAAAAAAGACAAACAAAACCGGCAAGATCATATCAGCGGCAGCACCCACTATAGCATTTTCTGCAGAGGTACTTATAATTCAAGAAAAGTATGCAGTATTTTTCAATCGTTGGCTAGAAATAATCGACGTTCCGATCATTTTGGAATGGGTCAAGGGTTATGCTATTCCATTTGTTAGTGAACCTTATCAGAAAAGATCTCCATTCAAAACTAGTTTTTCTATCAAAGAAATTATGGAATTAAAATCTGGTATTCAGTCACTTCTGTCAATTGGTGTCATTCGTCAATGTTAGCATGAGGTAACCGAATTTTTATCGTTATATTTTTTAGTTTCTAAACCGAATGGGGTTCACAGATTTGTGTCAAATTTGAAAAAAAATGAAACAAACATCTGGTAAATCATCAGTAAGAAAAAGCAATGAGTAATTTTTAAGATTTGGATTTTCAGTCATACTTCACGAGTTCACTTGCCTTCTCTTGGTAGGAGCACCTCCCCTTTTATTTTCTCCAAGATTTTACAGCCAATCATGAGCAATCTCAGATCAGTAAAAATACAAAGCAGAAGTTGCCACTTTTTGCATATAACCTCAAATTTGTTTTTGCATAAGAGTGTGTGTCAGAGCGAGAGGTTAGGTTTTCATAAGATTGTGTGTGTGAGAGGGGCCAATTTGTCACATGAGTGTGAGAGAGATGGATATGGCATCGAACTGATCCGTTTCAAAGATGACGAACGTAGCACAGACACCTCGGTGTTGTCGGTTGTAAAATAAAGCATTGTTTATGGGGGGAGATGTGACTTATGAGGCGTTGCCGGTTTTTGAAATTAAGCGTGGGTAGAAAAAAAGGCGTTGACAGCAATGGAGTTTAGTTTGGAAACATTTCATTTTGTTATTGATTTTTTATTTTTGTATTATAAATTCTTGTTAGGAAATTAACTTTTCATAACGCTACTATCGAGCAGTCGTCCAAAATATCTATCTGCTTGGGTGTTTTATGTTAATTCTTTTATTTTAATATTTACTTAACATTTTTGTATTTTTTTCTTCGCATATCATTGAAAGACTCTCGTCTCTTGAACCGAAAGTTTATTGCTGAAAAACATATGGATATTTAGAACGAAGCCACTTGGGATGTTTCGAGTAGCTACTCATTGTTAACACTTTTATGGGTTGAGACAAGGGCCAAAGTGGTTGATCCATTTGACTAAATTTATGACTCGACCTTTTGTCAGTGAGAAAGTTACATCTAAGGTCGGCCACTCACGTACAGTTTTAACTGTCAGTTTCAGCTGTTCAGTCATAACTAACAGAATTAACTGTGAACTGAGACACACACATGCAGTTCAATACTTCAGTTTTTAACATGGATTCGAACGAGCAATACGTTTTGGCCGCTCTCTGTGTACTTCTTGTAATTTTACAAAAAAAAAAACAGCGTAAACAGTGGTGCAAGAAGTGGTTATTACAACGAAATGTATCTTCCCACATTAGTTTATTAAAAGAATTCAAGTGAAGAACCATTAGATTGCCTCAATTATTTGCGCATGCCTCAGTCAGTTTACCAAAAACTGCTTTCGTTGGTTTTCCCTTTGATTATAAAGCAAGATACAGTCATGAGAAGAGCAATTTCTCCACACGAAAGATTAACTGCTACATTGAGATTTCTAGCAACAGGGCGATCCTATGAGTGCCTAAAATTTTCTACAAGAATATCTCCCCAAGCGCTTGGAAAAATTATCCCAAAAACATGTAACGCCTTGTACAAAGTTTTGCGGAAGGTATGTACATATTTTATAATTTTGAATAAATAAAAGGAAGTAGAACATTATTTTGTTAGCAAACTGCTTTTATTGTTCAATGCAAATCAAAGTTGATTGTTTTGTTGCCAAATTTTTTTATATATCTTTATATTGAGAAAAATAAGAGGATTGATTCTGTGGTGTCGTGAGAAAAGAAGGCTTGTCCATTTCCGCTGTTATAAATTTCACTGAATGAATTAGGAATCTTCGTTGACGATGTTGTACTTTGGGTAATATTCATAGGGCTCTGACTTGTTGATGAACTTTGAGAACCTATTTCAGCCGTTTATTTTTCGTTCTGCATGCGTTTTTCTAGGCCTTTCAACCTCTCGGCAACACTTTTTCCCATCAGATCAAAACGGCCTGGTTGATCCCTAGGTGTTTTGAAGTGGTCACTCAATGAAGTCAGCACTTCTGCTGACAAGTCATCATTTGTCTTTTTTTTCTGTTACAACCAAGCCTTGATATTGGTCTTTGTTTTGCTGGAGTAACCTCATATATTGATGTAGATGATTCTTCATCCTCGTTCACATCTTCAAATGGAAGTAAGTTGTTAGCCGATTCCTTAAAAAATAAAAAAAAATATTGTTCAACATTTTTAAAATAATAAATATAAAAAAATCATTATTAATTGTTCCGTCATTGTTTCAGTTTCCCAGCTCAGAAGATAAATGAAAGGAGATTGCGACTATGTTTGGTGGAAGATGGCATTTTCCACACTGCATCGGTGCTATGGATGGGAAACACATTGATATAATTCCCCCTGAAAACTCTGGATCTTATTATTACAATTACCAAGGAAAACACAATATGGTGCTTCTAGCAATAGTTGACGCACAGAAATAATTATATGAACTACTCCATGAATGATGGCAAAGTCCCATGACAAAGCAATCACATTTTAAAAAACAAATAAATACATAATAAATATAAATACATACTAAAGATAAATACATACATACTTTACATCGTGTTTTTCTTACCTCATCATTTTCACTGTCCAGATTTGAATTTCATATTATTGGGGTGTCTTGATCATGTAGGAAATCAAACAGGTCGTAGTACCAAAGTACCGGCTTGTAAATGCTGTCTGCAGATGCTCCAGACTTCCTTGATATCTCAACTTTCTTTTTTTCTTTGCAAAAAGCGTATCTTAAGCTGTTTATTTTTGACAAAACAGATTTTTTTTCCGCGTCAGGTTCTACTTCTTGTAACTTCTTCACCAGTGTTTTATAGGCAGCATATTTTTTTGGCGCGATCATGGTAGTTTCTAGATTTAACTTGCCATAGACAAGGTTCAAATCTATATATTGCAATAAAATCAACTATCACTTGGTTCTGTTTACGCGACATGATATGCCCTCTCGCTCGACACAAATTGAACTGAGAACGGACAGTTGAACCCCCACACACGTTCACTTCAGTTGAAACTGTCAGTTGAAAATATAAAAATTTTTAATTTCTACTGAGAGAATTTCTACACTGAATAGTTGAGTTGAACTGTCAGTTATTACCCACATACGTACAGTTTTAACTGACAGTTGCAACTGAACAGTTAAAACTGTACTTGAGTGGCCGGCACAACGCATATTTTAGCTGAGGCATTCATTCTGTTCTGAGATTTCGACCGGGAACTAATTCTAATACTCCTCGTCACGAGGTTACACTGTTATTTTCTGTTTATTCATGTTGGTGTTGTTAATAAATTGTATTATTTGTAAACGCTGCATCCGTCTAATTAATAGTTCACCTGTCACCAGTCCCGACAGAAGTATCCAAGTTGAAGTGTAAACTTCAAATTGAGCGTGGGTAGAAAAAAATGACGTCGGCGGCTATGGAGAGCTCAACGTTTCAACGTGCGATCCAACATGCCAGAAGGGGGCAGAAGGAGCTGTCTAAAATGAAGCATTGTTTATGGGGACGATGCAACTTATGAGGCGTTGTCGGTTGTCTGAAATTAGGCGTAGGTAGAAAAAATGATGGCGATGGAAGGTCTAATGTTTCAACGTGCGATGAAGGAGTTTACGTCAAGTTAACATTACAATTATCAATTTAAAGGTTTATGTTAAACAATAAAAACGCTATTGTTTTTGAATTATCTGCAAATTATTATTTATTCCGGGTCGAAGAACAAAATTTTATATTCTTTCAGAAAAGTCAGACGTCTTTCAAAGANCTAAAAACGATATACAGAGTGTAATCAGATAACAATGATAAATCTATTACCTACAACTATTATGTTATGTTTCATTCAAATATTATTAATTCTCCATCAAGGTGTACAATGCTAACAAATACACTCACATATATCCACACTTTTCTGATTAGTACTATATATCTACAATTTTAACATTTCAAAATTACTCATTCTCAATACTTATGTTGGTGATTTATTAATTTTCAGACATGATGGGATTTCCAAAAAATTTTTTACAAACCTGTAACTCTGTAAATACCTGTCATTCGCTATTGCTTTCAATATCTTACATTGGTGTAAAGGCTAAGGACAATGTCTACCACGCGGACGTCGTGGGTTCGATTCTCATAACTATAAATATTTTTTAAATTATGTTACCTACTATGTCTAGTCTTCCGTGACGTTGAATTATTCCACAGAAAATTGAAATCTCCTCGTCACTATGATGCGCGCTCTGTCAGGACAGGTACACTCTGGTTAGCCGCTGGGTGGGGCACCACGTAACAATTTGGTTGACTGGATGCCTTGCTGAGAAGCAACCTGGCTGGTGTGATGACGTCACCGTCTGCCCCAATCCAGGGAACTCCTACTTCAATCGACATTATTCTAGAGGTCCCGTCAGTTGAGCGAGACAGACGGCAGACGGTGACGTTATCACACCAGCCAGGTAGCTAAGGCATCCAGTCAACGAAATTGTCACGTGGTGTCCTGTCACCAACCAATCAGACTGTACCGTCACGTGTCCTGTCACGCGCAATCAGAGCGCGCATCATAGTGGAGGGAAGTTGAACGAGACGACGTGACGTCATCACACCAGCTGGGTAGCTAAGGAACCCAGTCAACCAAATTGTCACGTGATGTCCCACAGCGAACCAATCAGAGTGTACCAAATTGTGGCAGTCGCTCTAGCCAGACAGTTGGTGACGTCATTACACCAGCCTGGTTGCTTCTCAGCAAGACATCCATTCAACCAAATTGTCACGTGATGTCTCACTCAGCGGCTAACCAATCAGAGTGTACCGTCACGTAGCGTCCTGTCACGCGCAATCAGAGCGCGCATCATAGTGGCGGGAGATTTCTGTGGAATAATGTCGGTAGAGTAAAGGTCCCCCGGATTGAGCGAGACAGACGGCAGGCGGTGACGTCATCACACCAGCCAGGTTGCTTCTTAGCTCGCATGGCGGACAGACCATCAAGTGAACCAAATTATTACGTGGTGTCCTGTTACCCAGCGGTGAACCAGTCAGAGTGTACCAAATTGTCACGTTGCGTCCTCAAACTGTCACGCAATTCGCCATTCAATCAGAGCACACGCTTTTGCATCTCAGAACATTGTGGCGGGAGATTTGAATCTTCTGTAGAATAAATAATACAGCACAGATTTTCGCTCAACACATTTTTGTTTCGTGACGTCATCAAAAAGTCCATAGTTATGAGAATGGAATCCAGGACGTCCGCGTGGTAGACGTTGTCCTTAGCCTCCACACCAATGTAAGATATTGAAAGTAACTACGAATGTTGGGTATTTATAGCGTTATCTTTGTAGGGACCCAAATTGACTCATTTTATATACTTGACCGCATTTTTTTGATTTACGTAGAATGTTAGGGAAGTTGTAATCGTCATTATCATGTTGGAGAATCATGTGAATCGATATCGTCCAAAATTGAAAAAGTTTGTTAGTTCACGTACCCAATCATCTAGAAATGGGCCTCATCTCTGAAGAGGATTTTTCTATGAAATTGGGGTCAACTGCTTCAGATCCCATTCAGCGAACACACGTCTTTATATATCGCCGTTTACCTTCAGTTCTTGGGAGATATTTTGTACTGGTGCAGGCCCAAATCATGACGCAAAATTCGTCAAGTTGAGATTTGCGAAAGACCAAATACTTATGAGCGACGCGAAATCGACCGCTTTGTATTATTCTGCACACTCTCACAGATAGCGGCGGATTTTGCGTTTCGTCAACGTATGGATATTGGTCAATCTTCTACTGAACCAGTGGACTCAAATTCATCCACCATATTACGTCCTCTCGGGACGATTATGACAACCGTTAAATGGGCGAAGCGCGCAGTACGTTGCCTGAACTGAATACTCATTTTGATAGAACAAGTTGATTTTTGTATATGTTGTTGTATACTATATCTGTCAGTGGTGATTTGGCAAAACATAAACATAAATGAATATTACTGGAGTTTTTTCCCAACACCAAATCGTTGTTTTTGACACCTCGACACGTGTTTCGATCACCAAGTGATCA
>WOGM01000984.1:0-10797 GCA_015342125.1 Leptinotarsa haldemani | reverse complement strand
TTTGACAGTTTTGATTTATAACGACTACGAATCCAGTGGTGTAGTCAAATTTGAAAACAAAAATTGCCTAATAAACTTTTGCCGTTTTTGACAAACAAAAAAAACCATAGAGTGCCTTGGAAATGAAACTAAAATTGTGAAAGTTAGTGTCAAGATACAGTTTTTCATGCTTAATATTTCAATAAAAAAAAATTGAGATTGATTGAAAAATGCACATTCTACAGGGGTGGTTCCATTTTAAATGGGTCACACTGTATAACCTTGAAGAGACTATTATAGCCAGTTTCCCTTTTCTTGGAATACCGTAAAACATCGATGTAGTTGCATTGCCTTACGAAATGAAACCACATTGAAACACAAGTAAAAAGACCCTAACATCAGATCAGCACAGGAAATAACAAAAAAGATATCCACCCGTCTCACCCCTACGTTGGCACCCGCCCCTCCAGAAAACCTGCAGAATCCTGCGGGTAGCGAATGGATTAGCGAGGTCAATGCACTTCCCCGTCTCTAGGATGCAGGACTTCCAGTGTTCCGCATTTCGTAACTCACATAAAAGGGTCACTTTTTTAATTGGATACGAGCGATAACTCGGCTGTGAAGTAATTTTGTTGGATTTGCACATTGTCGTCGCTTTATATTCGAGGAGCAGTGACACATTAATTTTGAAAGAGACCAGGTTTTTTGTAATGGGCGACATACATGTTGGAAAATACCATTCGAGTCAAAATAGCAAATATTCTGAAAATTGAAAAATAATCCAACGCACCATTCCCAAGGTAACACAAGCTACTGTAAACAACTATGTACAGTGTGTATTCTTATATCCTGCCGCTGTCACCTATGTTACGTCTATGTGAGTTTTTTTATGAATACCAAGTGGCGAACCTAACCAAACATTACTTGTGGTGCACTGTTTGAAAATTTGGTCTAGTAATGAATATTACTGGAGTTTCTTCCCAACACCAAACCGTTATTTCAACACCTCGACACGTGTTTCGATCACCAAGTGGTCATCTTCAAAAGGAATATCAAACTGAGCTTCCATTTTTATTTGTAGGAAGAATATCCGCGTTTGTTAGAGCTACGTTAGGGAGAATGATACACAACATTGCATTTTTCTTCAATTTACTCCATTCCGGGTAATTCGTCTATTTAATATGGATTTTATCACCTACGAAGACTATTATTATTTTATCCACGTTGACAGCTGGTATAATTAGCTAGATGTGGTGGCAAGTAAGGGTCTATCAATCTCCTCTGTTCCTTGGGGCAGATCCTCTTTTTCCTTTGGGGTTGAACAACCAACCACCCATCATCTCCTCCTTTGAATTGCATCCTCCTATTTTCCATACTTATCCTTTTTATTTCAGTCACTGGTAATCCAAGGATGTTGTATAGTGAACTCATAAACTTCCTCTTTGTTCTTTGGTCTACCAGATGAACTCATTGCCACGGCCCCAAGTCACGACGATTCTTCACTCCTAAGGATCTTTGTTGAACTTCTGCCATGGTCCTCGATGACAGAGTGTACGTTTATAGAACTCACATGAAGTTGGTTAGGCGCATCTTTAACGTATGATCCTCGGTGTGCTCTTGTGTACTTTCGTCTGGGCTCACCCATTTCTGAAACAGAAACTATCGCGAAGGTATAAGTGGCAGCGAAGTAAAATTATGCATGCTTGTATAAAAATATTGTTCATGCATGCGTGTCAAGCTTGCAATTGTGTTTGTAGCCACCTTAAAGCCTACCTTCCGCTTGTACGTATATGTTGAGTAATTTCTTATTTGGTTGCATGGTTACAAACTCTACTCTGCTGCTTTCGTTGCTTACAATCATCAAACCTCATCGATTTCAAAAGCACACCCCTTGCTGAGCATTTGTCATTTAAGGACTCTGTCTTCTCTGCAAAGCGATTTATGCCTTCTTATTGATATTGGTGACTTAGAAACGTGTTGATTGTCTTGTAATAGAAATATCTTGCCTCATTCTAAGAATAATTGAACGGTATCCTGGTGTTTCTCAATTCTACCACGCCACTTTCTAGAGAATCCTGTTTTTCCGTACAACTTGCTCAGTTGAGAAATTGGTTTTTGAGAACTTGTTGACATGTGTCTCTCAACGTTCCTTCTCCTTAAATGAATAATCATTCTGCAGCTCTATCCTCAGAATTTGCAACATAATGGTATCCTCTAAACCGTCGATGAAGAACAATGATCCAACTGCTCTGAAAATTCCTTTACGGATTAATCGATCCGTCTCTCCTATAAGCTCCTGCAAGGTCTCATGCCATTGTGGATGTCTGTTCTTGAGTTAGCCTTCAGTATACTAGCTTCAAGTATTATTTATAAGGCATTTTCGTAACTTCTAAGATCTTGTGATAATTATTTTGACCACCCTGTGGATTGGTATGTGGTGTTTTGATTGCCCAACCTTGTATTGCTAGTTCTACTGCAGTGATTTTTACTTTTCTATACTGGCATTGGCGTTAGCTACTGCCTCAAATTGTCGATGATACATGGCTACGAGTCTCCGTTCAAAGTTATAGGAAAGAGTTTTATTTTGTGCTTTGTACCTATCTGAATAACTGTCAAGGGAGTACCAGTTAGCTGATCACGTGAGTATGGTTGAATTGATCTTTTGATGTGGTTCTTCTGTTTGGTCACTTTCTTCCTTGATCCTTCTTTGACATCACGAACTTCAGATATATCCTCATGCACTAATTAAATTTGTTGTGTCATATCGTTCCGAAGTAATTGGCTTTTTCGTTCAATTGTCAGATTTATTGTTTGTACTGTTTCTCCTGATCGTGCTTTCTCAGAGCGTCTAGTTATGAAAAATGTTTTAGAAACTCGTATTTTCTTTTATGTTTTAGTTGCTCGAACTATTCTAACAAAGTATATCCTACTTTCCTTCTAGTTTTTCGTTGCTCTGGATTTTCTCTTCTTTTTCTTACTTGTTACTCTAACACAAAATTTGTGTGATTTCCAATATGACCCATATACTTCAATCGAAGGCTCTGAAAAGCGTTGTCATAGTGAAGTGATGTCACCATACAGAAGTTGGGTTTCCACGCACAGGGGTGCTATAGTGGGGACGGGGCGGACTTGTAGCGGTATAACAATATGTAAATGATATTTCAGTGTTATGAATACATATTTTTAGATGACAGGTGATCCGTTACCAACTTGACATATATTTCTAACGATATTTAAAACAAATTACACTTTCATTTGTAAAGGTGTACAGGATGGTATTTACATATTTTTAATCCGAAGTTTTGTCTCCGAGAAACCATCACCAGTTATAAGTTTTCATCATAAAGACCGGAAAAACAGTCGCTTGGTATGAGTCTGCCTCATTGACAACAACTTCACTGGTGTATCATCATTAAAGAACTTGAGAGTGATATTTTGAGCATCATTGACGTAAGCTCTGGAAAGAACAACTTTTCTCAATTTAAACAACTCTGTATCTCCTATTTTCCCACCCAATGGTGGATACTTCTTCACTTTGGCGAATTCCTAATGGTACATCGGGGTCTGAATTTCTGATCCCAGTGAAAGAAGGAGTACTTATAGATGCCAGACAGTAAATTTAGTTCTGACATTTCCTCCAGAATGATGCGCCTGAGGCACCGATCAATATTGTTTTTATTAGCTTCACCTGTATGTATGTATGTTTGTTTCTTTGTTTGTATGCAACTCTTAAGCTCGTGATCTGTATTTGACAGAATTATCGACATTATTGCTTGATATATTCGCGGGCAGATACGTAATTCCTTGATATAATTCGAACTCACTTTACATGTATCTCTCATTTGAAAAAAGGATTTTTTTATTTTATTTTAAATAAGAGCATATGTTGTTTTCAAATTGTTATCTCTATTGGAAAAACTGTTACTTCATGCCAAGCTTCATGTTCCTTTAGAGAATCACACTTTTGTTAACGAAGATATCAAATTTCTTGGCCTTTCAACGACATCATTCGTTTGATTATATTATTGCCAAGATGAGCTATTTTTAATCCAGAGAATATAACATCATCTCAAAGTCTACCGCATATTTAAAGAGAAAAATAAACTGTTCCAAATAGAGAGCAATATCAACTTGATCTGAAAATATATTGTTTGTTTGAATTCAAAACTGCATCCTTTCAAATAACTCAATTCGTTTATAACAAGAGTTTTGTAAATCTATTTACAAAACTATATTATGACCGACTGATGGTAGGAATTTTGCATAGAACGAACAGGATTTCTTTTAAAGAAGTATTTCATTCATTTCAGTCTGAGAAAAACTGTTTTATTCGAACATAGATATTATTGGAAATAATTTAAATTCAAAATTATGAGAAACTAACAATGCAGAACAGTGTTCGCGTACGGGCCAGTATGTGTTGGGAAGTGACGTTGGTGTGTTGTGATTTTAAGGAGGAAGTGTTTTATGTGCCTGTACGCAGTGCAATACTTTTCCGATTATTTTGCATCTAGCATAATGAAACAGATTTTACAAGACTGGAGTCTTACACAGTTGGAAGTATTATAAATGGGTAAGTATTATAATTGAGTTACTTGAGAAAGAAACTCCACTAGGTATATCAGAAACTACTGCATTGTATACGTAGTACCGAAGAGAAAGTGGTGTAAACTTTGACAGCAACTCTTAATTTTGCCCTCATTTTGCGAAAATTATTTCAATGCTTCGTAATTTTTCACACATGCATTATTACATTTGCCGAGCTCTGCAAATGTATATTAATTTGAACTGAAAAATCCTCCACGCTGATTCAAATTCGCCAATCTCTTGTTTTGAACATATACTTTATCTTGTTTCAAATAAATGCGCATTTTCTCTGAATAAGATTTCTTTTTCTCTTAGACATGTGAATGTCTAAGAGAAAATGTCTTTTGCTTTCTGTAATTACCTCAGAAATGTGTTTATGTTATTGGGAACAAATTGAATATGCCCTACTCAGCTTGGAATTATTTAATATATTTCCTTTAGGAATGTAACAAATAGGTAGAAATATTACCAAACTCACTAACGAAGAAATCAGAATTTCCAAAAACATGAAAACAGTGAATGTTTTTATAGTTTCATAGTTTTACCCTAGATATTTGAAATAGTGGCTAACGATGATGTGCTGATTTCTTCTTTCGTTTCAGAATCCAAGTGATATTCCGGCAATTGTGGATAAACAAAAGTAGAATGCAGAACTTGATATACGATAGTAATTTTTTAAATATTATTTACCAGACTGGCATCTGGTTTTAAAAACTTTATTTGTGTAACATTACTAATGAATTAATTCATTTTGTTGTCTGAGTTGTAATGTTGTTTATAGGCTTCGATTTTATTTTATTTGTTAATTTGCAATTCGTCAAGAATATGTCACTATTTTTTTAGATGTGTTTTCGGATTGAATATTTATTTCTGTTATTTGTATAACAGTAGGATCTCTCAATAGTGTGCGGTTGAAATATGATATTTAAGCAAAGATTAGCAAAGAAAATTCAGTTCTCTATTACGTTTTTTTTTGTCATATGCTTCTTCGAAATAATATTTATGATTTGCAATTGCTTCAAATAAACCAATCATAATATATAATTTATCATTTGATTTCTTCCCTTACTACTTATAACTGTTCGTATTACAGGTGAGATACTTTGGATTTAAGTATCTAAAATTATCCGTATGAGAGGGACAGTTTATAAAAAGAAGCATTCGTTTATTTTTGATGAAGTAAATGAGTTTATTTGATTTGTACAAATAAAAGCGTTTGAATGAAAAATGCTTCTCTTCAAAGGAAAACAATTGATTTCTCTTACGGAGATATTTGAATAGCGTTCCAAGTTAACATATCATTCTTTCAAAACCCTAAAAAGGTTTGCTTCGAGATTAATTTTGCTGCCACTAAATAATGCATACTTACTTCTCTTGAGCTAATGTAATGATTTCTATTGAAATGTATGCACAATCTTGGTGATATATTTTTTTTTACTTGAAAGAAGCGTTTATTCAGTTCATTTGAAATAATGATTCAAATTCAACTTGAGAGATTATATTTCTCAGTTTATAAAAATATTTCTTCATGAATATAGGAGAGCAAGATTTTTTTAAATCGAGATAATGTTCTTCATTTTGAGAGTTTAATTTTTACTGTGTGCCTTATTTGTAACCCTCCTTCGCGCGCCTGCTGCCTTCCTTGGACTTGATAGCTGATTTTCAGGCACCCTCTCCGGAATCTGATAATATCAATGGTCATTTTTCTAAACAATATACGGCTGATTGATCCCAAAGTTTAGATAAAAATAAATATAGTTTAAAAAGACTAAAAAACATGCTTTTATAGCATACGAAACTAAAAATTGAAAAAAAAGTATAGTTTTAAATAAAACTAAAAGATTTCAAACAACATCGAACTGAAAAGTTGAAAATATTTTTTTATGAGCTGAAAACAATAACGAACAAAAAATAATAGTATTATTGTGAAAAAAGCATGGGCGCTTTGTGCCCTATTTTTTGTATATCAAGCGCCTGTCGCTGTTTTCACAATAATACTAGAGTTTTTCGTTCGTTGTTTTAAGCTCATTAAAAAATTATTTTTAACTTTTTAGTTCGATATTCTTTGAAAGCATGTTTTTTAGTTTTTTTAAACTATTTTTTTTTATTATTTCTTTATTTATTTTTTATTTATTTTTTTTATTTATTATTATTTGTATCCTTTTGTAATAGACGACTATGTATTTTGTCTTATTATTGAATTGAATGAATTTACTTACTCACTTCCTTATATTTTTTAACACAGTTTTTAATGGGAGATCACTGATATCGTTACGTTTTACTTCGATTGCCCTGTACAATTACAACTGTAAATTAAAACGTAGTAGACAATAATTTACTGAAACACGAAACAATATCCAGTACAAAGAATTGCGAATAATATATTGAATTTCATAGAGTTCACTATTGTTCAAGTATTAAATAACATATTGCGTTCCCATGCAATATGAGATTTTATTCTTTCGACTTGTAAATGAGAGTTTTAACGGTTACGAGGAATACGAGAAAGGCAAAACATTTTCACTCTTTGCAATTCAAATGAATATTCCACCGCAAGCTGGCAAAGAGCCAGAATATCAGAAAGGATGAAGGTATATCGTATTGCGGTTCGAATTGGCGCAGAAAATTTGAAATCGATACAATTCTTGGTATGAAATACCTTTCAAATTCAAAATGATATATTACGTAGACCAAATGAATGTTTCCATTTTGTGATTCGATTCGTCAAACATAATTTGAGAACAATTTCCCAATTAGCAGTTAACCCGTACAAAAATGTAAACGACCTCTGATGAATGAAACATTCTACCTCAAAAATATATTTTTTTTGTTCAATGAAATATTTCTTCAGAAGGGTTTAAATTGGCGCAGAAAAAGAATCGATGTAATTGTGGGGATAAAATACCTTCGATATTTAAATGGTGTGCTACGTAGGTTTGTAGAGGTTTATTTTAGTTACAAATTGAAAGAAAAATCCACCCGAAACAAACGAAATCTTCTTGACTAATTTTTGACAACGTTTTCAATAAAAATTCTCGCATTCTAGATTGTAGCATCAATCAAGTACGAAAATATGGGCCAAAGTCATTTTTTTGCATTGGACCCCAACACGGTAACTACAAAAGTAATTACCTGTGAATGAAAAATCTGATTAAACATCTGTTTTTCCGTTATTCAGCTATAGCACCCCTACGAACGACAACCCTCAGAAGTCGAAACTTGTGCGAGCTGAGGATTAACGAGGTATTACCTTTACATGTTCCTAACACGGGTTGAACGATAGCAAGTGAAAATCGATTGTTCAGACTGGGGCTTGAACCACCGACCAACAGGGCAGTCAATTCGAGTGAGTGAACAAAGAACCCACGTCGAACCGCATGGCTACGGACGTCATATCACTGAGAATTGACTTACGTAATATTTTATTATCCATTTTTATTGTATATCAACAACTTATCAGAAAAAATGTCTCGGCATGCCAATTGCTTACCCATATTTTTGTTATACGAGAAGACTAGATCTGGATATGGTATTGGATGAGGCATTTCTACATGTAGCATTCAGAAAAATCGACATTTCCTAAAATAAATAGAAATAAGTCTGCAGACTGTATCGAGGAGAAATGAAATCTCGGAACATCTCTCCCAATGGATCTACACAGCAGATTCTGGTAAATGCCTGCCAGAAAACAACTACTTTCTAGGCTAATACCCCGCGGGACATTTTCACATTGCTGCTGCAGTTAACTCTTCTGCAATTTGAGGTTGTGAACTGCTCTAGAAACAAACTCCCACATGTTTTTAATAGGATTCTAATCCAGGGAGTTACTCAGGTAATTTCGAACAAGAATTGTTCTTCTTGAACTATTCTTGCTCGATGTGGTCGAGCGTTTTCGTCCATGACAAAAAATACCACCCACTTGGTTCAGTGATAGATGTACAATAGGTCTGATAACATTTGCCTCCTAAACTCGACTTATCATGTTATCTTTGATAGAGAGCAACTTCTGGAGAAAAATTCAGTCTTTGTTGACGCCCTGGCTCTCTCTAAACTCTTTGAATGTGGTCATCACTCTGAAATCCAATTCTAGTTTTATATGTAAGAGGACAGTTCGGTATCGAGGAAGTAGACCTTCTTAATCGAAGAGTTGTCCGATGGAGTGAGTCTTCTTCTAACTGCAGAGGTAGCTATAACACGAGAAATGTACCTTGAATGTGAAGCCCTACGAGCTAAAGTTGAAGCATTTTGATGTCTACGGGCATATTGAACCAAATATCGATCCTCCCTTTCATGTGATACTCGAGGTCCCCACAAAGTGGTTTACTTTACACTATTTCCAATCCTTGATACCTAGGAAATATTCGCACAATAGAGGATCCTGGAATGTTTAACATCCTGTTCTGTCAAAAGCAAAAGTTTTACAACCTGGCATTATTTCGAAATGAAAGTATCAATTTACGGGCCTTAATATTCATTAAAATTGTCCAATGTTACAAAATAAACATGTCATCAGTCATTTTTTATTCTGTTCGTTAAACAGATAATTCTTTTTTTTAGTGGTGTGGGGAGTGGTCATTGGTTGATAATGTTGTCGCGTCCTCCCGTATGTATCGGTGCTGCGGGGGATAGGGCCTGACCAGCGCACACTACCGTGGAAAATAATAATAATAACATAACATAATAACATATAACATAATAATCATAATAATGCATCGATAGATGTATAACGCAGGACTCAATACAATATAAGCGTAACCTCTCTATGGCCTGGATCGAATACCGTAAGGCATTTGATACAATTTCGCATGAGCTCATCTTGCATTTGCTCAGATGCCTTGCGGTACCCGACAAAATAGTGAGATGCACTGAACAACTGATACCACTTTGGCGAACTCGCTTCACCATAACATCAGGTCAAACAAGAGTCCAAACAGGTTAAGTCACTTTCAGAAGGGGTGTATTTCAGGATGATTCCCTCAGTCCTCTTCTCTTATGCATTTCACTATTGCCATTATTTTTGCGCTCAGAAATACTCGAGGGTATAACTATGGCACCCCCGGAATCCGGAGGCACAAGGTCACCCATTTGTTTTATATCTCCATCAGTCCTTGAGGGTGGTGGGAGAGTACACGCATGCTATCGGTATGAAATTCGGGATAGACAAATGTACAATGGTCCATCTCAAAAGAGGACGATGCGGGACTACGGAGAGGATGTGCAGCTCGTAGATGGAAGCATCCTACACCATTTGGATGCCAAAAAGACATATACTTACTTTGGTGAGAAACAACGCCACTCACAAGAGGTAACAGATCTGGTCCTCAGAACGGTCAGAAGCATAAAGTTGCCGCAACAAATATGCTTGCCGTTCCAATCTTACTCTACTCCTTTGGAGTAGTGAAATGGACTCGAGAGGAGCTGTATCAGCTCGACGTGAAGACCCGAGAAATGATGCATCTCTATAGGAGTTTGCATCCCAATCCGTCCTTTGTTTGAAAGTGAAATTTATTTTATATTTAGACAATGGAAGTCCGAACTGATGAAATACACCCAATCCGTCCGTTTTACGTTTGTACTTTCCCTGGCAGCAGGGAAGCCGTGGACTTTTGAGTTTGAGTGTCCACATGACATAATGGTACTGGATAGAGCCTGAAAAATCATCAGGAGTTCAGAACCCCTTGTAAACCCAAATGTTCACAGATGTTGTGTTCTTGTAGTGACTAACAACTGCTCAAGGTATACTTTTCTATTTGACAATCAACTGACCTTTTATCCAACATACAAAGGGAATGAATGAAATTAAATTAAATCAACTAAACACAAAAATTACAATAAACATTCTTCTTCAGCACGATCCGCAACTATGAGAGAGCGGGAAACTGAGCATTTCTCTTTAGGTTGTTCTGATTATTGAAGTCCTTGGTGGAATGATGCCCTCTCTACTCTCGAATCTCAAAAGTATACCGGCTTGCCGCACTAAAGCAGAAATCTTGGTTGATGATGCTGTCGCAACATCTCTCTATCGTTATAATAAATATTCTTCTTCAGCAACACTTCTTCTTTGCATGGTCCGCGACCATGGAAGAGCAGGTATTTGAGCATTTATCTTTAGAGCAGCTGACCGAGCAGCTGATGAACTCGGTTTAGTTTTCGGCACTGAACGAGATGATCACATCTCTGTCACCGAGTTGGAACACGTTCAGTAAAAGGCTCATATAAAAGCCGCAGAGT
>WOGM01000983.1:0-10797 GCA_015342125.1 Leptinotarsa haldemani | reverse complement strand
ATCAAAATACTTTTGAAACTGATAATAATTATAACAAAGTTGATACCTCAACCCGAAAAGGGCATTTTATTTTTTACAATGAACAACAACCAGCTAATAGTCAGTGTATCTGAATTTTACGTTATAACTATGCTACGAGTATACCGTATATCAAAACTGAAATTCTTCTCGAATTTAATTCAATTATTTATTTGCACTGGTAAAAATTTCAGCAAATTTATTACGCGAGAAAACCCTATGAGAAAGTGAAAGCGTGAACTGACATGTGAAATTGCATAGGTATTCTCTGGTAGAATGTAAAACGATATTCATAAGAACTGCATGCAATAATTTGTGTTTTGGTTTCAACATATTTTGAATCATTTTCAAGCTTCAGACTGAATAAAAAATAATATCACCTACCCCCTTTTGTTTGTTTTCCACCTGGAACATGTTCACAATTGTAGGTTGACGGACTGGATTGGTGAAATTTTGTGTGAATTCATTTTTGTGGCATTTCTTCATGTGGCACTTGAGACCGCTTGTATTAGAGTTTTTCATTTTAATTTCTACATTCGATTTATTTTTCACGCACAGTTCGCAACGAGCAACTTTATTTTTATTCTCGATAGTAAATGTGAAGTAGTGATTGTATTTTGAATTCATCTTTGATAAATTATCTGTTGTTTGAATTTGGCTATGAGTGAGGATCCTAGATCCACTAGGAACTTGTGTATTTCTTCTTTGAGTTTCAGAGATTTCCATAGCGCCTAACGTGCAAGAAATAATGTAATGCGTGTTAATATTCACCGTTCGACGATAAATGTTCATCAACTTCGAACCTCTACAACCAGTGAAATCTGACTGTCAAGCTATTCGGACGACTGAAATAGACACTAGAAACATTGATGCCAAAACAACAAACACCTTATATGGATACATAATAATTTTCGAATAACTGAAGATGATTACGAAATGAAATATGTTCATGAGCAGAATACCTGCTGTTTTCGAAGAATAATCAAGTATCCGAAACTGTTTTGTCAGAAAGTTTTCGATTAAATAATGCCTGATATACTTATACCAGAATAATTCGAAGTTATTCACAATTAGTATACAACTGACATCACTGTTAAACGGACGAATCCAGTGCAGCGTTCAAGTACCCAAATAACCACTAAGTTTCCGTTTACTGCAAATTCTGAATACCAAGGACGTTCTCTCGCCAAGAGAAGTCGAGACAAGACAAGACAAGAGAGTGCCTGAAAAACAGGTCTCTTGTCAAGACGAGAGACCATTTTCTCTCGACTTAGTCAAGACAAGACGAGAGAAATCATTTTCTTGTCTTGTCTCGACAAGAGGCATCACTACTTGAAGCGGCTCAAAACATTCTGTGATAATAATGATTTGTTTCTCAATACACAAAAATGCTTGTCAATCTCATTCTCCAGAAAGGAAAATATAATCAGAAATAAACATTACTTTGAAAATCACGAACTGAAATCAGTTTCAAAAGTTAAAGACTTGTGAATAATTATGGACTCGAAGTTGTCATTTAATTCACATATAGAAACATTTTGGGCAATGTAGGCAATTTCTAGGTAAACAACAGAAATCTACCTGAAATATAATATTATGCAATCAATAATTTATATGATTACTATATAACCATTGTCAGGTCAATTAGTCGATTAGGACATTATTCGTATTTTTATTGCGATGAATACATATTACCTCTGAGGAGTTAACAAGTGTGTATGTAATTATAATACATATCATACCGACCTTATTTCATGTTTGAGACGAAGCAATACTTTAAAAACAAACGACTACGGAACAACCTTCGAAATGAAAATTTCTTTATTTGTTTATGATACAGAAATACTAATGAACATAACATTTGTATTATACAATCACTTTGAGAGTTGAATTACAATTTTGGGCAATGTCATCACATAATAGTGCAAAATCTTTTTTCCTCACGTCTTCTTTCCAATGGAGTCACTGTAGCAGAGAAGATGGAACTTTCTGTCTAGAACCTCAATAGCATTCTTCAACTGCCACTCCTCGTCTTCATCATTGAAAAAAAAATCGAATTTGTCCTTGCACAGCTCGCAAAATTCATCCGTCGATCGGGAATCGGCTCTTACAGTTGCAATCACAACACAGTTTCCTTGCTCCTTCGTGACATTTTCGGATATTTCCTCATCGAGAAAACTGTTACTTTTTTCTTGAGATGCACTGGAGTTTCCGTGGTTTATCCAGTCTGATGTGGAATGGTACCACATTCTGCTTGATCTATTGTTTGATTTTCGGTTTCGTTGGAAGTGCCAATCTAAATGTTTACCATACTCGATACTTGCCTGAGGAGGAAATCTCATCGAACAACTGCTACATTGCTTCCCAGAATGTAGAATATCATACAGACTATCCTGCCGAAATTTCAGAGAATCCAAATTATCGAATGATATTAGTCTGAGGTTGTCGAGACTAAAGTTATTCATTATTGAAATTTTCTGTCCAGGAAAAAAGCCAGCTCGTGCTTGTGATCTCACATTTTCCGATTCCTTATTGCATTCAGGAAGATTTTCCTTGTTCGTCGAAGCTATCAAGCCGGAGGCTACCAGTTTCTTGTACAAATCGTGAACATATTGGTTTGGACTGGAAACTGAAGAATCACTACTCCGTGCTTCTGTTGCCTTATGTCCACTTGGTTGACAACGACGCCGTGCGATTTTCCTGGCCTGAATCCTATTATTTCTCTCCAGCTGTGTTACTAATTTCTTCAGTATATAACTTTCTTGTTCACTCGTGAGGGCGCTGCTGTTGTCGACTTCCGTATATACTCTGGGATACTGATCCATTGTTGTGATATGGTTCTGAAACTGAACAAATGTGTAAGTAAAATTTCGATAAAATTCAATAATGATTCCGTTCGTTCCAATCGAATGTTTACTCCAGATACAATAAATACTCCCTCGGTACTGTTGTTGCAAAACACTGGATTGTGAAGAGAACTTCAACGATCTTATTACTGCAGTTCACCTATTACTTGTGAAATATTCCAATCTAAATTCAGAACAGAACGTCAACGAGCTCAGTTCAAATCGAAATGACCTCTGGATTTCATTTACCCATTTATATAGCTAAGGTTTGGATAATTGCATTTCCCCCTCCCAAAAATCTACCTGAAACTACCTGAAAACATATTATGCAATCAATATTTTATATGACTACTATTTGATAGCAACAGGTCAATTAGTTGATTAGGACGCATTTTGAATTTTTATTGATTCTGAGAAATTGAATTTATGGACCAATCTAAAATTGATGAACCAAATTGCCTACCTCAGATGTACATTGTTTCTCACAAAAAATTGATGAGATAGTTTATCTGAACTGACAACACACATACATATCGAATGTAGGTTTTTTAGTTAAGAGTGATGGGAGCAGAAAAATTTAATATCAGGTTTGATGAGGTTTGATCACCTTATTATTTTTAGGTAGGCAACAAAAATCTTCCTGAAATATACCAGTACTAATAACATACATATACATATCGAATTTAAATCATTATCTAAATAAAGAACATAATTTTTCCACAGAACATAAAGATAAATTTTACAATAGAACAGATCATCAATATGACACTAGATCCAGAAATCTTCTTGTGCTTGCTTTGCACAGAACTAACCTATACCAAAAAATGTAACTTATATTAGGGATGCAAAGTGTTGAATAACCTCGATGTCTCTATCCAAACATTTCCAAATCCAGACTTAAAGGAATGATGATTTTTTTATGATCCATTAGAAAAAAATCATTTTAGACCGATCAGTAAATTATGTGTATTTGACAAACTTTTTGAAAAAACAATATATAATAACATTTTTGAAACGGTCAAGGACATAATAATCAGTGAACAGCATGGTTTCTTTCCCTATAGGTCGACTAATTTAATAGGATTCACCGATTTTTTGTTAAACTCGATGGATAAACATGTTCAGGTTGATGTTGTATACAGCGACTTCAGTAAGGCCTTTGATGAGATTAGTCACAAAACTTCATTAAAGAGACTTGCTGAAGTCGGTGTGAATGACTTTTTATTGGGATGGATATAATCCTATTTAAATAACAGGTCACAAATGGTGGCCATACATGGATTTACGTCACTCCCCTTCACGGTATCCTCCGGAGTTCATCAAAGCAGCCATTGGGGTCCTTTATTTTTCATTATATACATCAACGAAATCTCTAGTTGCTTCAATAATTGTAAATTTTTACTATAAGCCGATGACTTGAAAATCTATCACACAGTAAAGGATTCATATGACAGCGAAGAAATTCAGGAGGACTTGAAGCGGCTCAAAACATTCTGTGATAATAATGATTTGTTTCTCAATACACAAAAATGCTTGTCAATCTCATTCTCCAGAAAGGAAAATAGTAGGATGTCAATGCCGGTTTGGCGTTATTTTGACTTCGCGTAGTCGGATGGTGAGTCTGATGGCGATGGTCCAGCAAGAAGTCGTTGGTCATTGTCGTCGGTGGTGGTGGTGGTGTAGAAGAGTAACACAACCCCTTAGCGAGGTTTGTGGTGGTGCAAAGAGCACTCTTTGCGTGTGTGTGGGTGTAGGAAAGAATGACAAGTGACAGGGGGTGTTGTGACGGGTGTTTGGTGTAGGTTTTCGTGATGGGTCCTACTTGGACGTCTCGATTTGGGGGGGCCCTCGAATTGGTCCTTGATTTGGGCCCTCGAATTGGTCCTCGATTTGGGCCCTCGAATTGGTCCTCGATTTGGGTCCTCGAGTTGGACCTCGATTTGGGCCCTCGAATCAGTCCTCAATTTGGGCATAAGAGCAATAATAATAATAATTCAGGGTGTTGATGGAAAACACATCAAATACAGGGTGTGTACGTCCAGCGTTGAAAAAAAAAACAAGACTGCCAACATACAAGAAAAAAACATTCAAGTTTGCATCATCAGGAGATGCCAGAGAAAAAACATAGATGGCGCGCGCGCAACATGAAAGGTTAGGAGGGTCTAATATTTTCTTGTGGGATCCACCATGCCAGAAGGGCAGCATTATTTGTCATTGATAAATGTGTCAAATACAACAGAGAAAAAAACAAAGATTGCGGCCAGAAGGACACTAAGTCATATCTTCGTTAATAATAGTCGGATTATCATGCATAGCACGTCAGATGAAAGGGAAAGGAATGCAGAATTCATTGACAAAGAAAAAACAAAGATTGCGGTCAGAAGGGCACTAAGTCATATTTTCGTTAATAATAGTCGGATTATCATGCATAGCACGTCATATGAATGGCGAAGGAATGCAGAATTCATTGACAAAGAAAAAACAAAGATTGCGGTCAGAAGGGCACTAAGTCATACTTTCGTTAATAATAGTTCGATCATCCTGCATAACACGTCAAATGAAAGGAGAAGAAAATGCAGATTTCATTGACATAGAAAAAACAAATGATTGCGGCCAGAAGGGCACTATGCGACATCTTCGTTAATAATAGTCGCACCGTCATGTACAGCACGTCAAATGAAAGGGAAAGAAATACAGAATTCATTGACAAAAAGAAAAAAAAGATTGCGGCTAGAAGGGCACTAAGCCATATTTCCGATAATAATAGTTGGATCATCATGCATAGCACGTCAAATGAAAGGAGAAGAAATGTAGAATTCATTGACAAAGAAAAAACAAAGATTGCGGCCAGAAAGGCACTAAGCGACATCTTCGTTAATAATAGTGGCATCGTCACGTACAGCACGTCAAACGAAAGGGGAAAAAATGCAGAATTCATTGACGAAGACAATCAAAGATTACAGCCGTAAGGGCGCTAAGCCACATCTTCGTTAACCAAGTTAGCATCATCAGGAGAAGATAACCAAATGTAGGTAAACATGATAGAAACATTTATATAGGGTGTCATTTGAGAAAGAAATGTGGTAACGAGGATCTAGGAGGATATAATGCGATAAACCGTTCAGTTCTGTCGCGAAAACACGCGTGAAAATTTAACAAAATTTCGATGCGTTTAAATGTACAGTTTTGTCAAAGCAATCGCAACGAAAAAAACGTATTTTTCAAACCATCATTTCATGCAAAAACCCATATGATTTACATTGTAACATGTTACGAAAAATAATGCAAAATTGACACGAGAATCGCGTCAAAAAAATATCAAAAATTTGATGCGATAAAACGTTCATTTTGGTCTCAAAAAACGTAAGTCACTGAAGTTAGTTGGAAATTTTGGAGTGACAATACGAGATAGTGACTAATACAGGGTATAATATATATGAATACAAATAAAATAGAATATAATTGAGAACAATGAAATAACGAAAAATTGAAAAAGTTATCTTATACAAAAAAAGTTGTCGAAAATATGCAATAACGAAAAATTAGATACGAGGGTTTATAGTTATGCATAAACATTGTCTTGAAAGATACAAGGTTAGGTAAAACAATTCACATACATAGGATATTTTAGAAATGAAAGGATATATGTTTTTGTTTGCCAATTCAAAATTGTTCCCAGTGTACGCCAACGAGGAGGCCAAAACATTTCGTACACCATAAGGAAAATTAACGGAATTCAAAATAACAATACATCATAGAATGGTGGTATCTCTTTTCAAATAATATAACTCTTTTTCAATAGACTACACGAACACTAACCTCTAAATTAATAGAGACGGTTCATTTATTCGTCAATTGGCATCTTTTTTTTTCATTGAATAGACTACACGAACACTAATCTCTAAATCAATAGAGACGGTTCATTTATTCGTCTGGTGGCATCTTTTTTTTAATCAAATAGTATGGTTCATTTCATTTATTAGAGCGCAAAAACGGTAATGTCCAAATTGATAGAGATGATCCATTAATTCGTATAATGACACATGTCATTTTGAATTATGTTAATTATAGGGATGGGTTAGGGGCATAGGAAGTATAGAAGGTATATAAAATCTGAGGTTCTGGCGGGTTGCATTTTAGAGTGGAAAATTTATCATTTTAGGGATATCTACCTCAACCACATGAAAATTTGTGAGGTGGATATTTTTTTTTCAGTAGACTCAACGAAAAAGTAGAACAATTTAATGTTTGTTTCAATGTTGTAACAACAGGTTGTGATGGTTTGTATTTTTCAGTTTTTTGATTTTTTGAAACCGTATGGTACGGAGGTGTTATTAGACTGAAATTGACGTTTTAGGCATACAGGTTTGTAGTTTTTGGTGAGATCAACGGTAATGACCTTGTGTTCTTTGGAACGTCTTATTTGTTTGCTTGAAATTTCGATGGGGGGTCCAGGGTTCAGAATAGTTTGTTTTATTGAGTCGAAATTTATCATTTGTGAGGCATCGTAGTTTAGACATATGCCCTTCACTTTGCAAACAACTTTAAAATCTTGTTCTCGAGTGCTCCAGAGTTTGAAACTATAATTTTTGGGGCCTGCGGATACAAATTCGGTTATATGCGAGCCAGGGCCGTAACTTGATAATTCATCAGTCATATCACCAATAAATTGTCCTGTGGGGATGTCATATTCATTCGATTTAGACACGTAGATCACAGAATCTGTATCGTAATACAGCACTCTGTCATCCAGCCTCTCTAAAGAGCTGTATAGTTTTAGACGTGCCAATGCTGTAACGTATGCAGCAATCACCACATTGACAGTTGGAAGACAATCAAAACTTTCACTTTTGAATTCCCAGTTGACAATTAGGGTGTTCTCATTGATTGGTAACACGGAATTGATGACACGAGAAGGATCAGACATCATTTTGAAGAATTCAGCTGGTTGATTGACAATAGATGTTTTAGGCTGATTCTCACGCTGACCAAATTTGCCCCAAAATGAATTTAACATGAGCTTAGCCAGCGATCTTAATCCAGGGTTATCAATAATTTTGGAAAATTCCAAAAGAACACCCTCTCGCTTCAGAAACTCCTCAATGTATTGTTGTTTCTCCTCATCGGTTTTGCAATGTTGAGGCCAATTTGATGATTCTTGTTTGAGCTTGATGAATTTGTTCATCATATCAGTGAAAAGACCGGCTGTGTTTTCATCAAACTGTATTGTATCGTAGGACCAAATCTCCATGGTTTCGAGAATACGATATCCTAACTCAACAGCTTTTACAATCTCCTCAATGATCCAGGTCCCAGTTAATGCCCGTTCTTCATCAGAATGTTGGCACTCATGAGAGCTGAAGTTTTCACCACATGTCTGACAAAGAACAAACATTAGTTTTTTATTAATTTTTTGTGGCAGAACAGGGTGAAAGAGACTCTGAGGAGGAAGTATCGTACACTTTATGAGTCCGGAGATAGAGGAGAGAGAAATATTGCATTCTTCTTCACCAACAAGTACTTTGGGATGACCAATAGGAAATTTACCATATTTACACACCCAAGGGTACAAAGAACAAACATCTACGTATTTGACTTGTTCACCCTCCTTGGCCTTGTAATGTTTGACAATATTTCCCGTACGACCACCATAGAAAGCATCTCGTGGGTCGAGTGGAAGATTTTTCAAGAGAGGGTGATGTTCGGTGAATTTTTGAATTTCCTCAGAAAGTTCCCGGCGAAAGTCACATTCCCACTTTTCGATGACCTCATAACCCAAGGATTTGATCTTATTTATTTTTGCAAGGGTCATATCATAGCGATGAGCCATTGTTTCGGAAGGACAATTTTGGAGAGGAGTATCTCTCTGATGGTCAAAACACCTAGGACACCCATGATAAAAACAACCCTGAAAGTCGAAAACCTGATTGGTTTTAGAACATCAACCATCAACTTTGAAATTGCCTACGAGCCCTCAAAAGAACGACATGCTTGTTGAATTTTGATATTTCGCTGTTTTTCCTCCCAAAGCAACCATTGGCTGGCTATCACAGACTGAGTATTACGATATCTATAACCACCCTTGGAAATAATACCAGTGGGATCTGGTTTGAGAAAATTCCTGCGAAATACTTTATTGCGTGTTGAGGCAATCGTTACGGCCTTCGTGAATGGATATACATTCGTTTCAGTCAACGAGTTAACGAAATTTCAAAGAGGCTTTGGTCAGAATATCTACATCCGAAATACATTAATCTATGATTTCTCGTGAAACATCGAAAACATAATTTTCAGCAACTCTTTCCGAATGCCATTTCATGAGGAAAGAACGTACCTCTGAAAGAATAAAATTCAAAAGAGGGAAGATTTTCCACACGGTTAAGAAGATGTGGAGAGTATCCCTTTTACAACTCTGAAAATCCAAAAGATTTGTAGAGATTTGCTAAAGTCATTGGAAACGATTGAGACAAAAATTTTACATTTCCGACGGTCATTGATATAAGCTTACTCCCGCGCATGATTAGATAGGGGGTTAGGTCAGTTTGTGTTAATATATAATTCAGAATGAACTGATGGTCAAAGTCTTCACCAGTGTGGGCGATGACTATGATTCTTTTGATTTTTTTTCTCATGGTCAGTACATGGTGGACAAATGGAAAGATGGGATCGTTGCACTTGAGAACTTGTAGACGTACACCACAGTTTCTGCAAATTTGTTGGTCGGTTTCGAGGCAAGCGCCACAGTATTTGCGAAAAATAACACAAATTCGTCTCGTGAAGTATCGATCCATCGTCCTGCATACTCTCCTGACGAATCTCCATATCATAAAAGATGAACAATAGATTATCAGTCTGAAGCATTTTTGTGTCAGGTTGAATTTAACAAAGGTAGCCGGCGGGGCATTGTTTGTTGCAAATTTTGCAGAAGATCTCTCCGCAGACGTGAGAACGATTAGTTGGTACAATTTTGAAACACTCCTCGCATATTCTTATTTTTACACAAATTTTATTTCGAATATGATTTTCGAAACACACTTGACCTAGAAAAGATCTTTTGCATGACTCGCAAGGGATTTTCACGGGATTATTAGGGCAAGCTGGTGAAGCTTGACACGAAAAACAAGTACCGCCACACCGATGTTTTTCCTTATGATCGAAGGGAACATGACATTCTTCACAGTAATAATAACAGCAGAATGCTGCAGTTAGGGAAGTGATAACATTATAATGACCCTCATGAAACAACAAGTTCAACGAGGCTCCAGCACCGTCACCTTTGAAAAACAAATCACGACCTTTGGTCCCGTATTGATAAACATTTATTTTATATGTAGAGAGATATCGCTGAAATTGCTGCAACTCAGGTTTTCCGCAGCCATCTACAGGTACTGATACTTTGGTATCGGTTATCAATTGCAGAGCTCTTTGGGTCTGCAATTTTCTGATGTTCTTTCGTATACCGTTACATTTGGGGTATTTATTGGCGTATGCCTGAGCTACAACAAGCGCTCGAGGAAGGCACAAATTATCATTTTTTTCTAACGGTTATTATACCCCGGCGTTTGTTACACTCTTCCTCGAAGGCATTATGCAAGCGGCTTCGGCCTTTACCCTTAGGCATCCTAACGGATGTGACACCAAGGCAGAAGGTGTCGGTGTTCAAGCCACAAGAGTTTGACTGGTAGATAGCTGATATTTTAGAAAAAACATCATCCACCAAAACGTCAGAAGCATTTTTGAAAGTGATCCACCCTAAACCTCTCGTGAAATCTTTGGAACAAAAGATGAAACCTACCTTATCGGTTGGCTCCACATTCTCTGTACCTGTCAATACAATTTCAGTGATAGCGTCTCTCACCCACCCCACTGGTTCCTTACCTTGAGGTATGGGCCTGATGTTGGACTCCAAAGTACGAGCCTGTACACCAAAAAG
>WOGM01000982.1:0-10799 GCA_015342125.1 Leptinotarsa haldemani | reverse complement strand
AATTCCTTAAAAATCTGATGCGGTATCGTGCATCGACTGAAAGCAAACTAAGAGATCAGATTTGTTGCAAAATAATTGAGGATCTCAATTAAAATTACGTCATAACGCAGCACCGCTTAATAAAACTTTGCTACTCTGTATCTCAAAAGTTAAGGCGTTTAGGACATATATCCATAGGAAGTTTTTTTCGTAAAATGGGTCTAAGAATCACCTCTTCAAATATTAGCATGTGTTTAAGGAACACCCTGTATATTAGTTACTGCGTACCTAATATAAATTACTGAAAAGTCCAGTTAGTCAGAAATTTGTCATATTCATAAATTCTGAAAAATCAAATATTGATTTGATACTTAGCTTTCTTAAGTGGTTGACGTTTCGGAAAACAATTTTTTTCCGGTTTTAAAACCCGAAATTCACTATAAAAATCTCGCCTCAACTAATAGTTCAAATATCTTTTGGCACAAGTAAAAAAATGACTTGTCATTCTCTTAAAAATTCTCTTTCAAATTTAGGCATAAAAACATTTTGCAGTTGAAAAATCTGAGAAAATAACGAACCCCTTTCTTTTCGACTGAACTTTTTTATATTTTCCAAACTATTTGTTTGCGGAACTTGGCTCAAATAGTAAATTATTGTGGGTGGAATTATGAATCGAATAACATCTCAATAATACTTTCATTTGGTGGCGAACTCATAAATGTGAAATGACACTGTTTTCAGTATTATCCACACTGTAATTATTGTCAATTCATGTGCATGTTTTTTGATATTGTTTTCCTATAGGCTTACTACCTGTTAACTAATAATGATTATAACACTTGATCTAGAAGATGTGATTATCGTCAGACAATGATGTATTTTTGATTAATTTATTGCTATTAGAAATTTTGACCAACATCCATTAGCCAAAATTAGAGCCAGGTAATCGGAGGCATAAAGTACAAATTGATGGACAGGCATAATTTCAAGGAAGCAAAATCACATTTTTTGTTATCGAAAACTACCGATTTCGATCATTCTATGAATTTTTATATGTGAATTATTGAAATAGCAAAAGTGGCAGTTTTCTTTCTCAACAGTTTGTTTTTTCATTAAGCAAATATCCTAAAAGTAATTGCATATAAAAAAATCAGCAAGGATTCTGGTTTTGTTAGATGGATTTGTCTTCCCTCTTATTTCGAAATTTGTATCAGAAATTGAAATGTCCTCAGGGTGAATGATTAATATGCAAGTAGGTATATTTTTGATACATATAATTTATTGGGGCTTTCAGTAGTTTACATATTTATGGTTTCAACTGTTTTACTTATTAGTTATCACAATATAAATTATGTTACAAAGTACCCCTTTATTTCTATTGACGGCAATATCGTAAGTATTGAATGGGTCCAATTTACAACTATTTTTATATTTTTCACATTTTTCTTGATTCAGCCTCAAAATTATTTAGCATTAAATCAGAATAAATCAGAATCGGCCCTAAACACTGAAAAGAATTTAAAACCAATTTTGTATCATGTCTCTTTGAAAAATTGATGATAAAATAGTTTTTTCGGGTATTGAGTTGGGTTAAGTAATAGAGCCGAGTTTAGTTTGCATTTGACACGTCTGAAGAAAGTGATTTATTGAAACACATAGATCCCTCTGTAAAGAGTCATTCGTAAGGGGGAGATAGTGGAAAACAGATTTTAAACAGATTCCACCCTTTACTAATTCCAGAATTCCAACAGTTTAGTGCAATGTCTCAAGAATTTCGAGCTATTTTTTTTATTCTATGACTGTATAAAAGTGGTGTTGCTGAATTGTGCTGAATTTTTTGTATAACTTTCTACATTTCCATCTCAGGAATATAGTATGAACTTTAAGTTAGGAAACATAAACCTTATCCAGAAAGTAGCCCATATTTCAAAGTGAGGGTGATTAATCAGAATTAGAATTAAAACAAGACCCCCTCCACATGTATATTTGGTAGTCCTCAAAATTTAAGGGGAGGGGGCTCCACGATACTTAGACATGTGTCGAGTGGAATTAGCTACTCATTATCATTATGACAATGAGGATTAGTTAAAAAGAATGAATCATGAACAGTAAAGGTTTAAAATGGGTTCAACATATTGGTACTCACATTTAAAAAAAGGTTATCTTTTACATACCATAAATTTTACTAAAAGCCAATTAAATCATGATAACCACAACACAAAAATATTTTAAACATTGGCTTATATCCTGCCCAGTTGGAACAATCATTTTATAAACTATTAACATCGGAAATTTTGTGAATATGTGAAGAGATCGAATAGTTAGCCAATACACTATTGAACAAAAGAAAACTTCTTTGGAATCGAAGCAATTAATTGAAAAAAAAGCAATATATGCAATGTTACCTCATGGGGAAGGGTAGAAGCTTATCAATAATCAAGGAAGAAAAGTATAATGAGAAAACCGAGATTAGAATGAATAGGTTTTTTGTCTTTAGATTAGAAAAGTGGGAAAATAAAATGAAGAGATGGAATTCAAATACTGGGAGAATTGAAAAGAATTCAATCAAAAAATCTTATCGTTCAAAGATATTATTTGTGGGACATTAACCGTTTCATTAACGAAGAACAATAAACTAATGTTTAAAGTCAAACCTTCATCACATGAGCGTAAAAATTTGGTATGTGTCTGCATTGAAAAGGTAGTAATATGATTTGCAAATGAGTTATTATTAATTTCATAAGACAGGTCGTAATGCCTGAATATGAATAGTTTTCTGATGTTCTCGATATCTCGTTTTGAACGATCGGCCTGTTTGGCAAACAAACAACGCAGAACAATTTGAGGTTGAACAAGCGAGTTGATAAACACCTGATTAGATAACATACTATTGCAATGGAAGGAAATTAAATGTATAGGGTAACCATTGTCATAGCCAGTTTATTTAATTATATTCAACTCTTTGTTAAAATCTGGAGGGTTCCTTGGAATAGAAAAGTTGAGAAAATAATGAATGAAAGGCTATTTTTTGCATCATAGGGTGATTATAGAAGAAGATAATAATAAAGTCTGTACATAGAAAAATCCAGATGTCCATTCGTTTTATTGATAAGTAAATTTAGGAAAGACAAAAAATTCCTATATTCAACTTCCATAGAAAGGGAAGTAGGGTGGAGACCAGTTGAAAGAAGAAAGTAAATTATTAAGTTCTTGTAGATTTCCATCGAACATAATAATGATGTAGTAATAATGATGCCATTTGCATTGCTATAAATAATAGTATTTTGTAATATAAAGGGAGTGAATGAATGTTTTGTTCCAAATAAAAAAAACATATCGCTAAAGAGGGGCAAAGATTTGAATCCATTGCTAAGCCACATTAAAAAAAACTTGGTTAAACTTGGAAATCTAGTGGGATACAAAGTTTTAGACAATCGTGAAAACTAATTTCGGAAGCGAAAAGGAGATTTCTCACGATTTGAATACCATCTTTAGGTGAAACACTTGAAAATCAAGTTAACTATATTGTGGCGGCCCAAATGACTCGCGAGTTGGGGGTTAACTCAGATGGTAGGATTTATATAAAAATAAAAATTATAAATAGAGAATACTCAAGTTTATCAAAATAAATTTACAACATAGCCCTCAACAACGTTACGCTGTTTCAAAAATATGGTTCAACAAGCCAATAATATAAATCAGAAGATACACTTACCGAAGGTACATTTTCAGGGGTGATGGATGTGTTATCTGCAGAAGATGGCAACCGAATGATCCATGCCCACATATTCTTGTTCCCGATTTTAAGTCGAAGTCTAATATTGCCAATCGGCATTATTGCATTATCGCTAATTGCCGAATATCATAACTTTTTTTACGTAAATGAACTTTTACTAGATCGACCCATAGGTATATAGCCTCAGTGCGGTGCACTGAGGCTATCCATGTATAGCCTCAGTGCGGTGCACTGAGGCTATAAATTTGGAAAATTGAATATTTTCGGAAATTAGTATCTATTTTTGACAATTTGACTTTTGACAATATCAAATAAGACGAGAATAGAATCAGACCTTATCTTAACTGGGGTAATTTTCTTTACTAAGTCCGGGGAGTTATCAAAGGCAGCCGAATTACTAAAATCTGTGAGAGTTTTCAACAAACTATTAGGCCAAAAGGATAGTCTTGATGTGGGAGAATTGATTTATGATACAGGTCTGATGGAAAAAAAAACTTTAGAGAGGACCTTGTTTTATTTCTGATTCAAATATAAACCAACTACAGAATGAAGTCAAGACTAGATCATTTTTGTTATTCGTATTTTTTTCTTAAACTTATGGAGTTTTACAACGTGGGAAAATTTCACTGCAAATTGAACCTGTGCTCTCACAGTCTCCTGTAACTGCGTAAACGTAGACATAAAATTTCCTCAAAAAACTTTTATCTGCAACGGAAGAGATCTAATAACTAATAAAATAATAGTTTTTTTACTGTTTTTTGGGTTTATAACCTTCCACAATTTGAATAAATTGAAGCTAAATCAACAGAGAATTTTCTGAGGTATCGTGAAGGGCAAACCTGAAAAGTTCACCTCGAAAAGTGACTGAGTAATATAAACTACTGGAAAGTTCAATTAGTCAATAACTTGTCGTATTCATAAATGTTGCTTTCCAATTGAAAAAAAGTCAATTGAAAATTAAATAGATTTGCTTACTTGAGTGGTTAACGTTTCGGAAAACAATCCTTTTCCATTTTCGAAACTTGTACTCACTCTAAAAATCTCGCCTCAAACTGTGACAGTTCTAATTTCTATCACAGTCACGTCATAAAAGAAGCCGGATTTCCAGAAAACTTTAGTTCAAATATCTTCTGCATGTTATGGACAACAAATTAAGACGGGCGATATATACGAGGAATCAATAACATCCAGTAGCTACCTGAATATTTTAAAGAATACTTTTGAGAGCTTCGTCGATAACATGCCACTTGGAGAATATCAAAAATTTTGGTATATTGAAATTGTTCTAAAATTGCCTTAAGTTTTTGAGATTCATTAGCGGTAGATTCACATACCTCTCGTTGAACTTTGTACATGTTCTGCCAATAATTTTATCACATTGTCCAAAAATAATGAATAAATTCATAAAAATTTCGTTTGAATAGTTTTGTTCCATCGTTCTGAAGGTATTTGAAACTTTCAAAGTGACGAAAATATCAATATCATTAGGAGAATATCACAACGTTACTGTAAAATGGTAAGCATGGCCTGCTTACACAATACCGAATGGGAATACCATTCAGAAAAGAGAAGAAAAATGAAATAAATATCCCTCTTCGTGGGCCACACCTGTACCACCGAGTTTTACTGACAACAACGGGAAATGCCAAGAAGATGGATGAGGAGGCAATCAAATAGAAAAACGCACTTTTTGAAAATTACTCAATTTATTTGAACTCTAGCTATATCGTTAGCTTAGTGACCCAGAACTGATTTATATATAATGCCTTGCGGTAATCGATTAGGTCCTTAGATAAATTACATTTAGGTACACTGTTATTTCTATGCACTGCATTTTTTAACAAGATTTTCAATTCTCATACAATGAATGAATATTCTTTTGTCTAACTTTTCTCATGTTAGACATAGTGTGACTATCTTGTAAAGAGAGTTACAGATAGTATAACTTGAACCAAATATATTTTGTATTTGTGCTTTTTCACGATTGTTGTTGTTCGTTTTGAGTAACTCAGTATCTCACTTAAATAAGTGATTAGTATCTTTGTACTGTTGAAGATACCGGACAAATTGTAACGGCGAAACATTGACAAACTCACTGAAAACAAAAATTTTTCAAATAACTATTCATTTAACCGCAACCTTTAAATACCTACTGCGTCGGCGTATTATACCTACCGTTTTCATTTATTTCCGTATAATTTACTTTTACATTTGCTTTAGGTAAATGAAAAATGCCCAGAACTACATTCGACTTACAAGTCATGCGAATCATGTTTGTCATTGAATTTTGAAATTTTGTATATTCTACTTCATCAAGAAGGGCTTCTTTCGATGATACGATTTACAACGGACATTCAAGATGAGGTGAATCTACTCACTCAAAGTAGCCACAAAAACAGGATTGTGTCTGCAAAATCTGATAAGCAGCTTTTTTCTACCAGTGAACATCTGATTGGACAAAAAAAAAGTATGAAGATATAAATTTGCCTGTTCAAGATTTATTGCAGCTTTCTTGATTTTCAGAAGCAAGAAGGAAATTACCCGTTGTGGTCGCCACAATCAAATTTAAATTAATGGTAATACTCAAAGAAGTGGAAATTAAGTTTGGAACTGATACAAGTTACATTTCATCTTGGGCAATTAGAGGAATTGATACTACTGTCGTTGTTAAAGATACGTACACCCAAATAAATTCAATTCTGCAAGAAATCTCTATAATGGATTTAAATCCAAGTACACTTCATAAATTGGTGAGGAAGTTTAATTTTTTTATTGTTTGAAAATAAACTCTTGCTGTTTTTAGATTTTGTCAGGTACTGAAGGAGTAGCACTCACAACACAAATAGTATTAAATAATTCGACTGTTAAGTCTGATATATCTGATATGGATGTAGTGGTTAAACTTGGAGAAATGCGAATTGTTTTCCTCAATTGGTTCGTCTTGAATATGTTGGTGAGTACTATATGGATCTTAGATATGAAAAAATACGTTGAAAGTATACTTTCAACAATGTACTGTCTGGATGTGCCAAACGAATTCTTATGATCATCGAAGTTTTCAAAAATTTGGAGGAAAAACTTTCAAGGAATGCAACAAATCAAAAGGACGGGATGTGTAGTTTTTCATAAATTTCAAAATGCATTCTGTACAACATACAGGACCTTTCAATGAAAACTTGACTTTGTCTATAACTCAGAAACGGTCGTGTGATCAAAAATGTTAAATAATATGAATTTTTATCTTGAAGTTGTTCAATTTTGTGTCAAATTCATAACCGAAACAACTCCCTTATTGCAGATAGCAGCTACCAATCATATATTTTCCGATAATATGGGGGATCGTGTGACACATCATTTGAAAGATATCTGTTCCATCACTACTTCTGGAATATATTTTTCACAATTGGTTCATTTGCTATCAAGAAATTTGAACGTTTTATTGGAAAACTGTAAATACGCTTTTGTTTACTTTATTGAAGGAATTTGAAAACATATCAATAGAAAAACATTAACGGATATGTTACTCAATATAATACGGTGAATGTGTAATTTTTAAAAAGTACAGAGGTAATAGAGAAGCAGGAGACAATTAAATTATGTATTACTCGACTACCCATGCCTTTGAAAAAAAAATGGCAGAAAGAACTGCTACCTACAAAAAAGTGAAATTTCTGTGAATTTTATATCAAAATTGAACCGCTTTTCAACGAAAACTGACACGTTCTTTGAACGATAGAGAAAATACCTTTCGTCTAATTTCTACTGAGATTGTTATTTGTTACGACTGGTTTCGGTTTATAAAACCATTCTCAAGTACGCTGACGCAGTTCGACAAACAAATCCTTAAACATACAAGATACACTTATGATGCACTGTTTGGAACCTTTGGTGTAGTAATGAATATCACTGGAATTTTTTCCCGACACCAAATCGTTGTTTTTAACACCTCTACAGATGTTTCGATCACCAATTGATCATCTTCAAGAGGAAGATTAATCTTCCGATTTGGTGCTGGGAAAAAACTAAAGTAATATTCATACAAGATATATTCAATGTCCTGTAGGTAACTGCAATAGGTAACTGAAATAACCAATACTTTATCTGAGATACCGAAACAATAATTATTTGAATCTCATAACATATCAAAATTACTGACTATTGATCCAATAACTTGTGGATATGTTCGATTGATGATTTATTTATTTTGTAGAAATTCATATTGAATATAGAATAAAGAAAATACTTTTGTCTAGTTTCTACTGTTTATATATTTGTTACGACCGGTTTCGGCTTACAAGGCCATTTTCAAGTAACTGACTACCACAAATGTTCAAGTTGTGTCTTAAGTAGTGTGGACAGGTACCTGGTCTAGGTACCTGACCTAGCACGTTGCCAATATTACGATATGACACGATTACCAACTATTGGATGGATCCTAAAATTCCTAAATTCAAAAGGGGCGAGCTGCATAGATCTAGTTGGTCGTTGAGCGTTATGAACTTGGGATCCTTGTACAATTTATTTATTTCCAACGCTTCCAATAAATTCATCTCCCTTCCTTTGTTACATGTATGAAGGATTTTCATGTTTCCTTTATCTATTGTATGGTTTGTTTCTTCCAGATGTCCATATATAGCTGATTTTTTGTCTGATAATACATGTTCTCGGTATCTTATGTCGAAGTTTCTGCCTGTCTGGCCTGTATAAGCTGCTGGGCAGTCCCCACATTCCAGTCTGTAAATGCCCGATTTTTTCCATTTATTCCTTTTGGGTTTTGCGTTGAATAACATGTTTCCTAAATTATTCTTATTAGAAAATGATGTGCTTATATTGAGTTTCGAAAAATAGTTTTTTATATTTTCTGAGAGCTTCCCTGAATAACTTATGCTAGCATATCTTTTACCTTCTTTATGTTCTTCTTGATTTAGGTATAGTTCTTTCATGATCAATTTTTTGTTCTTATCGGAGATCAGTTTTTCAATTAAGTTGGCGGGAATATGGTTGTTATATGCTATCTGCTTTATGATTTTAATTTCTTCTTGAAAAGCCTCTTCTGATGACGGTATCATAAATGCTCTATGTATCATAGATCTGAAGGCCGATAATTTGTGTGTTAATGGACTGAAAGAATCCATCGGTATTGTACAGTCCGTGAAGGTGTTTTTTCTGTAGATGTTGAACTGAAATTTATCATTGCGTTTTGTGATAGTGAGATCCAGGAAGTTAATGCTGTTGTTTTGTTCTATTTCGACCGTGAATTTTACCTTATCGTGTAGAGTATTGAGGAAGTTCACGAATTGGTTTATCTGTCTCTTCGAGCCGTCAAAACCCACGAGGATATCGTCCACATATCTGAACCAGAATACAATGTGTTTTTGGGATAAGACATTCTTCAGGATACACGTGTTTTCTAAGTTGTCCATAAAAATGTCTGCTAATAAGGGACTCAATGGTGATCCCATTGGAAGGCCTGAATTTTGCAGGTAGAAGTTATCATTGTACTTGAAGTAATTTTGTGTGAGACAGATATGAAAGAGGTTGCATAGTTCCTCAGTGATATATGGATTGGTATTCTGTTTATCCAATAGGTCTTTCAGCAGAGGAAGGCATTCGTGCGTCGGAATATTTGGAAACATGTTTTTCACATCAAAGGATACTAATTTAATGTTATTAATGTTGTTAATATTGGCCAGCTTATTGGCCAGGTCTATGGAATTTATCACGGTATTTGTTGGTGTAAATTTTGTTAGCTCTCTGAACTTAGAATTCAAGAATTTTTACAACCTACTGGTTGGAGCGTCAATGTAGGATATGACTGGTCTGGTGGAGTTACCTTCTTTATGAAGTTTAATCAAACCGTACATCTCACATTGTTTTCTTAACATCAGCAAACAGCATTTTTGCTTTTTCCAAGGACTTTTAGACTTTATCGGAGAATGATTTCGTGGGGTCTTTCTTCAAGAGGATAATATCCAATGTGTCAACAATGTTCTGCATTTTTGATCTTCTATGCATACAATACTGTTACCTTTGTCTGCCTTTGCGAAAATAAGTTGGTCTTTACTCCTCTTCTTTTTAATGTTCTCTACTATTTCTTTGACTTCGCTGGAACTGGAAGACGGTATGTTATTACAAATGATGTCAGCTAATTTGTGCCTATGGCGAGTGGGATTGCTTATTATACTGGAGTTGTTTGTGATAATTCCTTCGGTTTGGACTCCTATCATCTCTCTATTATCTTTGTTGTTTGGGGGAGTGAATTTTAGACCTTTCTCCAAGATTCTTATCTCTTCCTGATTAAATTCTTCATTTGACAGGTTGACAGGTCGCCTCTTTTGAATTTAGGAATTTTAAAATCCATCCAATAGTTGGTAATCGTGACATATTGTAATATTGCTAACGTGTTAGATCAGGTACCTAGAGCAGATACCTGTCCAAACTATTTAAGACGCAACTTGACAATTTGTGGTAGTTACTTGAAAATGCCCTCATAAGCCGAAACCAGTCGTAACGAATAAATAAACACAATAGAAACTAGACAAAAGTATTTTCTTCATTTTATATCCAGAGAGCTTCGCCTGGGCCGTTTTCAGTAAAGCCTTCGGCCACCAGGCAATTGTACCATCGAGGGTAGTCCGTTCCTGACTTTGTAACAGTACAACTGACTCCTGCATGAAAGGTCATCAAAACACTTCATTTGTTCAGTCAATTGTCAAAATTTCGTTGATTTTGAATATTCAGTTAAAAAGTTATCAAAGAATAACATTTTTCATTTTGTAAATTTGAGGGGCCGTAACTTGATAAGTACTGGTGATATTTTGATCCCACGTATACATTTACGTGTGAAAAAGAGGAATGCCAGGGACACCCTGTATAATACCATCAAAATCAAAGGTGTTTCTGTGGACTGTGGACCAAAACTTGTCCGTTTTACGTATTCATTGACCACACCATTGAGAATGTTCGAGCTATTTGGAGTCTTATACACTCCCAGATACATAATCAAGAAGATTGGAAGATTCCCTAATTTTTTTGTATCGAGATGGAGTAGTAGAAAGACAAAAACTTTCTTTCCCAATAATCA
>WOGM01000981.1:0-10800 GCA_015342125.1 Leptinotarsa haldemani | reverse complement strand
TGATAGAAGGCAAGAATTCTGTGAATTGATGATGGACAGAATGAACGCAGATTTGCAGTTCATAAACAAAATAGTGTTTTCTGATGAAGCGAAGTTTCATTTAAACGAAACAGTTAACAGACAGAACTGTAGATATTGGAGCAGAGAAAATCCTCGCTGGATGTGTGCGACCCACACTCAATATCCTAACACGGTTAACGTTTGTGCTGGTATCATTAACATTAACATTTTTTGAGGGCACTGTTATTGGTGAGGTTTATCTAGATTTTTTGATTAACTTTTTAGTGCCTACATTACAAATACATTTTCCTGATGTTAATCATCCAAATAAGATAGATCCAACTATTTACTACCAACAAGACGAAGCTCCGCCGCATTTTGCACGTAGTGAGACATTATTTGAACGAGGTTTTTCCCAATAGGTGGATTGGAAGACGTGGAACGAAAAAATGGCCGGCTAGATCCCCCGATTTGACTCCTCTCGATTACTTCTTATGGGGTTATTTGAAATTTGAAGTATATTTTAATAGACCAAACAATATTGCTGATTTAAAAGTTAGGATAACGGAAGAATTTAACAAAATAACCCCCGAGGTCATACAAAATGTTGTATGAGAATTCCAAATTCGCCTCGGCTATTGTCAAGACGTTAATGGTGGTCATTTTGAACATCAAATTCAATAGTAAAGTACATTGAAAAATACATTCTAAATATTATGTGGCATTATTATCTTCATTCTACGGAAAGTTTTGTGATATCTAAAGACATTATAAAAATTTCACATCCTGAAAATCAATTTTCTCAGTTATGATTGCACCAAACTTAAAAAAAAATATATATTGCTAAACAGAGGACTAAACTTCCTTTCCAACATGGTGCCACACGACCTCCTTTGCTATTTAAAATTTTCGAGAGGGTGCTAATAATTCAGAAGGGATGCAGGAGGGGGATAATATTTTCATACTGTGAATTATCAATTTAAGAATAAAAATCGACCTGTTTCAGGTTTTTTTTCACACAGTACATAATAACGCTAAAAATGAATTTATTCCATACACATGGACCGCACTGTATAATACATAATATATTTAGTTGTATCTATTGTTCATAATTAATCTTCCTTGAAAATGTAATAATTGTGTTTTGTTTATTGCTATTTGGTCGAAAAATTCGTGTTACAAATACTTTCAACATTAGTGTTGAAAATGTTCTTGATATACTTAGTGTTGAGAATATTTTTAACATGCTACATAGTAAACATCATCTTTTAATAGGTACTCTTGACAACCATTAAAAATGCCACTTTTGATGACAGTTGTACAAAAAAGTTTTCGTAGTACTGCTTTGGAATTCTTCATAATTTTAGTTATCATGCATATTTAAGGACTATAACTCCAGAACCAATCAGCAGAGTCTGTATTGAAAATAACTATTTCAATTCATTACCCGCTATCTGAAGTATGAAAAGTTTTAATAGAAAATCTCACAATAAAAAATATGTGAAAGAATAATTTCAATAATAACACTCCACCTAAAAGTTTACCAAAATCAATTGCTGCATACAATGAAGCTACAAATGGGGGAGTAATGAATTTGTGTTTAGAAAGGAAATATATTTGTTATTCATGTGGCATATGTAAAATGAGCCAACGCATCAAAAGCTCTAAAAGGCCAAACGTACACAGAATAAAACAGACCACATTAGGACAGAATACAGAGTCGGTTTGTGAATATGAAAAGGCGTCCGTCAGAAATCAAATGGAAGTTATAACATTTCGAAAATTGATATACAATTTAATGGCAGTTGAAATCACCGTGATTATGTGTGTATATATTAAGTTTTGAAGTTTGGAAAGTGAAAGAAGGGCAGTTTCATGAAAGTATGATATTTTGGGTTTCTATCTTGTGTTCTAGTTTTTCAATCATCATCCATATCGACTCGCTAACCAAGTTAGTATTATCAGGAGGTGACAGGCCATTGAAATAATTCCTAGTATTACTTATTGTATAATTTTTTGTTCCTAACGTTAATCACTACCTTTTATTATACCCAAGATTTGTCTCTTATCTACCAGTAATTACTACGCAAGGGAGCGAACAACGGCCTGTTTAGAATTAGACATATGTGGCTATTTATAGAATGCTATTCCACATTTTTTCGATTTCTAACTCCTCGAAGGCATCTATCGATCTCAACTAGTTTAAGCATATCTCACTTATTCTTTGCTCGTTCTCTTAGGCATATTAAGTAACGCTAGACTTCTCTAATCTATGACACAAGTTTCTTGTAGCGAGCTATTACAGTCCGTTTAGTATGACCAATATGAAAAAAGTATGGCATACGTTCTTGAGAGCATGCTAACAGTCTTCGATAAACAGTGATTATGAATTTTCACTAAAAATAACTCACCAATACTCGTAGTGATCACAAAACATGATTGAGTGACGGATTCCATTTTTACCCACCTGAAACCAAAATAAGAATTTACTCATTATACATATTCTATTGAAATACTGTTACAATATGTTTCATGTGAAACGGACAAATATATTGATTTTTTTGAGAAAACAATTTTTATTTCCTACTTCTTCATTATTGAACGAGAAATGTGGAGCTCCCTAATACAGAAACAGAGAGAAAATAACTATAATGAAAACTCTCATAAAGATATCCCAAAAGTATATGGCTTACACAAAGAAAACTAGTATTAGTGAGCAGTGAGTGATTGCTATAGTAGAGGTTCATCTGGTATGTCTTTTATTCAAAATGGGGGTTCTGAAATTAGAATAATTATTTCTTTGGAAAACCGTGGAAGTTCATTGTGATAAAGTCAGTATAACTCCTCTCGGGGTCATGATTAAAGGGAGCAGAATCCAAGCTGAAAAAGCATGTTGGATTGACACCTTGAGTAGCAAACGTTTCGTCTACTTAAATCGTTGTATTTGTGCCTGTATGTCGGTTTTTACAGTCGCACAGAGATTAAGTATTATGAAACGATTCTACATAGTCTCTGTTGTTTAATTGATCAGCTCTAAACATTTCAGATTGAAGTTGCTGGTAATATTCAATTTGCCTCTAAATCAGTTGAAGAGAATCTGTTAAAGAGCATCAATAAAGTTCGGGAAAACTAAGGAGTTTTGTATATGTCCATCTGTTTCTGCACTTTGAATACGTTGGTTTATCGTCTCCATCCAGAGATTTTTTTCGAAATTTAATACATGTATTGTAATATCCTCAGTTGACTTGTTTTTTTTATTGTATGTAAGAAGACAAGTCCCACAGAGCAATCGAAACAGTTTGTGTATTTCAAAATAGATTTCAACATATACGAAACTGTCAAAAATCGATATTGATATGATTTATGTAGATATCCTCTTTCAAACACTCCAATAACCATCCTGTGTTTGTTGAAAATTGAATTACACTGTTCTCTAGACATTTTGGATATTTTTCAATCCATTGAGTTCACGAAATTCGACTTACGGATAAACTATTAATCTGATGTTGGAACTGTTGGTAATCCATTTATCTCTGCCGTTTTCTTCTACAGAATTTTTGAAACTTGAGTCTGATTCATTTTGGTTGTCAGCAAGGGTGGTATATATACCTAAAGTGGGTCGGAAAGACCCACACCCTAAATCGGTACGACCAATTAGCCTTACATCATTCCTGCTGAAAGGACTTGAGAGGATAACACAGCAAAACTGTGTTAATCTCCTTCACCAAGAGGAGAACATTGGACGATCTAACGCCAATTTCCCTCAATGGTGAGGTCATTACATTTGGAACGGAGGTGAAATATCTTGGCATTGTCTTTGATGAAAGACTCACCTGGAACGCTCACTTGGAAAAAGTTTTACACAAAACCAGACTGTCTCTATGGACATGTCGAAGTTGTGGTAAAACTTGGGGCTTAGGTCCCGAACAAATCCATTGGATTTATGTGATGATCGTCAGACCAATGATCACTTATGGTGCAGTTGTTTGGTGGCGGATCACTGTACAGAAAACCGCCTAAGCGAAGCTCTCTGGCTCACAGAGACAAGTTTGTCTGGCTATAACTGGTGCCATCAGTACCACATCGTCAACGGCCATGGATATCCTTCTAGATCTACCTGCGGAGAGATTGGATGAATCCAACCTCACACACGAATCAATAAAAATATTCTCGAACAGTCAAGCGGTATTGAAAGCTCTTGGCTCCTACCGAGCAACATCTAAATTGGTAGCAAATTGCCAAAAACGATTCTCCTCTATAGAGAGACTTAACAGATTATCTCTGGTCTGGATTCCTGGCTATACTGGCCTGGAAGGTAATGAAGCTGCTGACTCTCCTGCTGTAAGCAGCTTCATCGGACCAGAACCATACCTGGATGGCAAAAAGATTTATGGACTTTTGGCAGATTTTTCAGGATTTGCTCACTCCAAGGCTTTTATCCACCCTGCGAAGCTTGATACCAAATCGTTTTGGACTCAGTAGGGATGAACTACGATGTGTAACAGACCTTTTTACTGGTCACTGTCATTTGAATCATCATATGCAGAGGCTTGGAATGTCGGACGACAGTGTGTGTCGTCTCTGTTTGGAAAATGATGAAACAGCAGAGCATATACTTTGGGCCTACCCTCGCTAGGGGCCGAACCAGGTTCTTAGAGTTCGGCAGATCCGTACTCTCAACATCTAACCTGAAAGTCCACTCACTATACAAACTAATCGGCTTCGTTAAGAAGCTGGGTTTATTTGGCCGAGTGTGAATAGGTGTCAACCGCAATAAACCTTTGCGGGTTGCGGTGGAGGGTCAAATAGACCTACTCACTTTAGACCTAACCTAACCCATAATTTTCAATGGAAAAACTATTATTGTAATAAATTTTTGCGAAGTCAAATCAAGATAAGATAGAGTCAAAGTATCAATACAAACGAAGTACCATACCAGAGTTTTTTCATGTCAACTCAGCTGATTCCCAAAGATTCCTTCAGAAAAGGGATGCCTTTTGATGAAGCTCGTTCAATCAGGTCATCAGGTCAATGTTGAGAGGACCGTCCAGCACTTAATTTACAACTGAGACCATAAGTATCATTATCATCAATAACGAAACCATAGCGACATTTATGACTAACACAGATCAAGTAAAACAATTGAAATCTGGAAATTTTCGTCGTCCAGTAACATTCTTGAAGTTGCAGCGGAAAGTAACAGACGCCATATTCCTTAGTTGTCACAGCTTTGAGGCGAGCTTGATTAGTTAAGAAGCTCTTAGCTGCTCCAAAAGTTATGTAGACACCTGCTGCATCAGAGAAAGACCCCATGATTCCTGGATCTCTTGTTATTGAGTATCGATGATTTCATCACAAGTAATTAATTGAATTCACTTCACGCCAGAGGATCAAACTGGTGAACTTCATTTTTCAAGAATCATTAACCATGAAAAAATTTGGTGACATAAAATGAGCTCAATACTATTGAGCGATCAAAAGCCAGTAAAGCAAGGGGAGAGAACCTTCATTAGGGAATCGTCCGAGAAAAGAACCGAAGAACTACTTCAATATAGTAGGGGCCGGCTCAGAATAATTACAGGGTTACTAACCTGTCATTGTCCGCTTAGAGGACACCTGAATAAAATGGGGCTGTATAATGGAGGCCTCAGGTGCAGATTATGCAACGAAGGGATAGAAACAGCTCTACACATCTTATGCGAATGTGAGACACTGAATCACAGGAGGTAGGCAATATATGGACGTACAAAATTACGTCCATAAAAATATGACGAACATCCAATATTGAACTTGTACAAACTAGTACAGGGAACGAGACTGATGGAATGGGTGTCATGAGAAGATGGGAGAATAAACTCAATAAGCCCAAGAGGCTGTAGTGTTTTCTGGAGACTTGGACTAAATGGACAAGTCAGATAGCTCCCTAGGCACCAAAAAAAACATTAGCCCTTATTTAACACCACTTTAGGTAATAACAGAGGTACTTAGCTGAGTTTTGTTTATCTGTGACAATTTGGATACGCCAATTTGCAGGTTGCACCCGCAATTTTTATACTTATGAAATCCCAAGGATTCCAAATAATTGAGTTTGCGACCCTTCCTTGGATAGTGCAAAATTTTCGTATCGTTTATATTCGGATACTTGTGGTTGCATCCCAAGGAATGGTGTGAAAGACCTTTCATGTTCAGCATACCGTTTTGAAAAATTTTGACCACATTGTCCCACATAAACACTATTAGACTCCGGACACTTATACACTCCAGATTTATCCCACTTGTCCACTTTATCTTTGGTATTGAAAAGGAAATCAGATAACCTGGCATGTGGTCTGAATGCCACTTTCACATTGTCTTTGCTGAAGAAACCCGCAATTATCTCTGTTCTTTTACTAAAATACGTTAGAGTAACTCATTTCTTGATTTCTGATTGTTTGACGCAGACACAATCCACACTTACAGATTAATATACCCTCAGATCATCCTCAGCTCTAATCTCTATAAGCTTAACGTGAATTGAAAATTTATATTTTTAGTAATGTTTTGAGGTTGTCGCAATGTAAGTTTCAAGAATTTGTTCCACTTCGTTGGTTCACACTGTATAGCACAAGTAATCGAATTCGTGAATAATTTTTTGAAAACGGTGTCCCAGTGTTAGTTCCAGTTTTTGCATCAGAATTTTTCGTGTATACATTTTTGACTATAAAATTTTACCAGATAATCGATTTTCAGTGGACGTTGAATCATCTGTACTTCCTACGTATATATAATATTTAGAGATGGTTTGGATTGCACAATTTGAATTACAATATTATACTTTTCAAGTTCGACGCACACAAATCAATTAAGTAGTTTATTACCAGATGCATAATTGAAAATAAATCCTTGTCGAAGAGAGTCATAAATAAAATACCAAAAGGACTGATATGCATTTGCTTTTCAGCGTCGTATAAGTAGCTGTGTAGAGGCATGGAAAATAGTGGAGTAATTTATATCTTATAATTACGTTTGCTGGTTAGTGGATCATTGAAATTAATGACCTGGTATTTCAAAATAGAAATAAAGTTATTCCTATTGATATAGTTGATTATTGCCTCATCCTAGCTTTTCGTATCGATCATGTGCATTATAATTTATGGTTGTTCATTGGATTCCAGTCTCATTAAACGAATGATTTTTGATACTTTTTCTGAATAAACTGTTGTTATCCTGGCATTGGCTGAAAACGTGAAACGACTGCAGGTCGACAAGCTGATGGTTTCTCAATTTTGAAAATAGATTGGTACTCCTACAAATGAAGTGTTCAGATATTGAGTTGTTCTTGTATATGACCTAATTGATTTACGGTCGATTCCGATAAGCTTAGGTCGAAGTCCTGCTCCTTCTATATTGTTTTATTTGATCGGGATTCTGATATTTAAGTACTTGATCAGCATTGTATATGGTCCAGAAGAGGTAGTAGCTCGCCAATTTCAAAAAGGTACAACTTTTTATACGTGTGCTAATATACTATTACTGTTTCTCTATTAAGCTTGCAGTATATCTACCTGCAGGAGTCCATTCGAGCTATCTTTTCTTTGGATAACTGATACTAATATCCAAGAAGGCGGAACTAAGAGCCCTTTATCATTCTTGTGAGCCTATGAATTCTATAAGTATATTATCTGATCCGTCAAAGTTGATTTGCTACATACATTTTTCTATCACAACAATAACATTTACAAATAACATTAATTCCTTAAGGCTATACTGTGCACAATATTTTTCGTTGGTCCATGTTTAGCTAACACAAACAAAATGGTTGGTTTGTTCACTCGAGAGCATGCGACATTTAATTGTCTGTGTGAAAAACGTAGTATTCTCATATCCAAGTTACAAATTGGCATTGTTTGGCCTTGGCAAATGCCAATCCAATTGGAAATTGCACACGTTCAAAACGAATTGGCACATCTGTAGGTATAAAGAGGATTCGTGGTATTGATTTATTTTCACCTCGGAACTTGCCAGTTAAAAAGCTGGCTTTCACAACGTTTTTCATTAATTTTTCAATGACTAATCGTGTGCCGTTGCACAGCTGTGGTGGATTCAAATTACGGATCGATCTAACCTTCAGTTGTAAATTATGCGATGACATCTCTGGCAAATACGATGAGTCCAAAAACTCTGTTGGATAATTCACATCTTCGGCTTTTGATAAAAAAAACCCTTAGATAGACATTTTCAGCGAAAAGCGAATGCATTTTATGAGTAAGGCATTCTAGTGCAAAATTTGGTATAAGAAAAACAGGTGAATACTCAAAGATCAACGCAATAGAAAATATATAAAACTTTTTTTAGTCTATGACACGCTTCGAACTGAATACAAGATGAAAACAATGCACTAACGTTTCCGTAACTTCAAATAAATTGCAAAAGGCAAAATCAAGTTGAAGCTACGGGAAAACGTGTGTCTTTACTTGATTTTTTTTCTTTGCTTCCAATCACACATTTTTTTTTCAAGATGGATAAATAGAAAGTCAAAACCCTTTTTTCCTGAAGATAATTCAGTATTAATCAATACTGGAGTTTGTAAATTCATAGGCATCCATCTCAAATCATCAATCTAAGACAAAGGATAAAAACGTAATGTGTTTAATTTATATTTTTGGTAGACAATAACCCCAGGTTAACCAAATATTAATTGTACTGCACTATCCCATGCCTCTCTATACAGGGGGCATTTCAAATGATGTCCTTGCTTCATTTTCGAGTAATAATAATAATAATAGCCTTTATTACCCAACAGTTAAAAATCATTTACAGGGATAACTAAGTAAGGTAAAAAAGTAATATAGGTCCTTATAATTACAAAGTTACAATTCAAGAAAATGAAATGAACAATGAACAAAAATTATAATATAATAAAATGAAATAAAAAAAACTATACTAGAAAATTAAAAATTCTCCTTGAAATAATGAGATGCAGTGTCAACAATACATTCAAGTGAATAAAAATTGATATCATACAAATTTGAAACTAAGTTGAAATTATTGCAAATGCTAAAGATATGTGACTTGAGATACAAATTGGTTCTAGCCAGTCGGCTGTAAACAGTTATTGTACTTCTAGTTCTAAAATGGGGCATACAGAAATTTATCAGAGATAACACTTTCATAGCATCCACATTGTTGTGCAGTAATTTATACAGAAACATTATTTCAGCAAGTATTCTGCGTAATTCAAGACTTTCAATATTGAATGTTTTGGGTAAGAGATTCATATGGAAAACCTCTATCAGAATAGATACCATAAGATTTGAAGTGAATAAACTTTAGGAAACTACCTTGAACTTTTTTAATTAATGTATTATAACAATTGTAGAATGGAGACCATGGAACAAAGCTACATTCTAATTTTGACTTTACGTAGGCTACATAAAGAGTAAATACAGCAGATATGTTTGAAAAAATCTACAGCTGCGAACTATAAATCCATAAACTCTCAATGATCCACTTTCAATTTAATGTGGTTGGAAAAAGACAAATTTTGATCAAAATAAACACCAAGATCTTTAATTAAGTTACTTCGTGACAGTGAAATGGTATCTACTCGATTATTGTACTCGATAATTGACAGGTAAATATATTTTTAAATCATCTGCAAAAAATAACTTATTACAATCGACATAAATACAGAGGTCATTAAAAAATAATAAGAATAGAACGGAGTGTACCACTTTTGCTAAAAAAGTTCTTTTTTATTAATAAATCAAATGATATCAAACTTGGCGGAAACAGTGGCGTACAGTAACCCTCTGCGACGACACTGGTATTAAAATTCCAGATCTAATTTCATGAAGAAAAGCCTTTTTTTATTCATAACAAACACACGTAGTCCAATCAAAATCGGCGAAAATAATTGTAATAATTTTAATAGAACTTTGACACCTCGTTACTCGGAAACTCGGCAAGTTAGGATACACGTTCAAATGAGCTTTTTTCCATAAAATATGACAAGTGATTACCTTCTGAAATTATTGACATCGTTTGAGATACACCCTGTATACATGCCGTTTATAAATAAAATCTTGAACACCTGAGTGTCGAGCCAAAGTGGTGTATAAGTAGGTGGGTCGCTAACAAGGTCTTTGCTTACTTACTCGAACAGAATTAAATGAGACGATCTTAGATAACCCGGCTCGTTGCTTGTGGATTGGTTTGAGGTTTAAGGGGCTTGTTGTTTGGTGTGGTGAGGCAGCCTCATGAATACAAAGGATGAAGTTACAGTATGCGTGGGATGAATTTCTGTTGTTGAATGAACAATTGTGTTCCAAATTTATTATTTTAATAATTTTATTGTGTAAAGGTTGTCTCTTGATCGTACCAAATTTAGTACAGGGAGTTGGGTTTTCTGAAAAGAATGTTCTAATGTCGAAGCATGAAGCTTGTAGTTTGCATCGATAAGTCACCCGGCTCTCAATATTTCTTTCTCTTGGAGAATCCGATCCTCTAGAACTTTATAAGACCGTAGTTGACTGTTTGAGACATTAGCTCGGAGGTAATTCTCATAATGCTGCTTCGTCATCTCAGACATCAACTATCGTTGTAACGATGAAATAAGAGTGATCTAGAGATCATCCTCAGTACTTTGGAAGTGCTGAATTTCTCCTTGAACTCCACAGACTTCAACCAGAACAGAGTGTTCAGGTAAATTCATCAAGGGTATCTGACATACCTGAGTTGAGACGTTCAAAACGGATAAATAGCCAGACGACAGGAAAACAAGTTCAGTAGCAGGAGTGCCATGAAGATGACAGTACGACT
>WOGM01000980.1:0-10809 GCA_015342125.1 Leptinotarsa haldemani | reverse complement strand
TCACAAATGAAATATTGATAGCAAATATCACTATTTCCATATTCTCAATTATTCTAATTCTCTATTTATAATTCAACACAAAGGACTAGTTGTTAATTCCGTACATCCGGTACATAACATCCCAGTAATCTACCTGTTCCCATCGTTATAATGCATAAATATGGTAAATTCATACACAATGACCCTAATACGGATCTGCCTAGGATGCTCTAGGTAAAAATCTTCATGACAAGCAATTTTCGACTCTATTGATGGCGGGGAGATGAAATTCAAACGCGAGTCTCCATTTTCAGTAACGCCATCTAGTGACAGTCTCCTTTTCTGTCAAATATAGTTTCCATAAGGTTATCCTACTAGGTTAGTTCCCCAATTTGAGGCAGATTCTAATGTAGTATCAAGTTGTATCAAAAGTGTTTTCTGTTTTTATGAGTCTACTTTAAACTGTAATTTATCAGTGAATACTCATTCAATTCAATCGAAATAAGCGCCAGTTGTATTAGTGCACTTTTGACAACGTAAAACAAGTCGACTAATTCAGTCAGCTTAAAAATTGGGTGCTCTGTGAAGTCGACGAAGGCCGTTTTTGCGTGCCTGGTCCTGATTGGCGAAGGTTCTAGCAGTGAGAAAGTTATCGAAGTGCTTGAAAAGATGGTAGTCGTTGGTTAGAGTACGGTGGGTGACGCAGAACTTCGACGCTCAGTTCAAATAAATTTTGGAGAGAGATTTATGAAACGTGCGGACAAGCGTTGTCGTGGAGCAGGATCGAACCTCTTCTGTTGACCAATGTCGGCTGAAGCTGACGCAATTTTTGATACATTTCGTCGATTTCCTCCCAATAGAACTATACTGTGATGGATTTGACCGGTTGCAGAAAGTTATATCTAGTGAATCACATCAGTCGCTGGTCCCTATACAGTAACTATGGTCTTTTTTTGGTGAGTATTCATATTTGTGAAGTGACTGGGTGGCTCATCGGTATCCAATCGAAGTCCTGAACGTCTCTTGTTGTCGGATATGATTCTCTTTCCATCAAACGTGATGATCCTCTTTCCATCAAACGTGACGATCTAATCCAAAAAAGGATCCTTTTGGTTGCGCAAAAGCAAAGAAGAACTTGATAATTTCGATCGATCGTTCGAATCATTTTGAATCATTAAACGCCGAATGGGACCTGACGCCCGGTTCTTATGCTATCTCACGCACTGTTTGTGGTCCGTCATTTTCCAGTAGAGTGTTGAAATCCTCGTCCTGGATTACTGTAGGTCGACTACTTCGGGGTTAATCTTCGAGACTACAGTAATCCTGAACAAAATTTCGTAAAGCAACGTTGAACAGTGCGTTCATGTACACTATCATTGTCAGATGCTTGGTTGATTTTTCGGGATGTTAAAATTTGTAAAAAATTAATAGCATCAATGTATATAGTACAAAATTCTCTATTGAGATAAGAGTTACAACACATGGCATTAAAATGGACAAACCTTCTGAATCAACTAAATACTTGGACCCAATTCTTCTCATGCTCTACAACAGTTCTCTAACGTGAGTAACACTAGTTGTCACGAGCAGAGGCTCTGGCTATTTTCTACCAATGTCTTTTCTACCAGAGTTTAGAAGTAACTATCTGGCCTAGTTCCATGTTGATATACTCTTGAACACACGACCATACGAATACACGATTGCTCTTTTGGTTGAATTAATAATTCGTGTACTGTCCAATCATGTCGCCGGAATTGCAAAGGGTGCTCCTAAAAAGCTTGGAATACTGTTCCGAACCAGAATACTGTACACACCTCAGCAACTTTTGATGCTTTATAAAATTCAGACCTTCTTTGGAGTATTGTCCTCATGTATGGATCTCTGCCCCTAAGCATACCGTGAAGCTGTTAGATTCCATCTAGAAGAGGGCCATCTGCCTGATGGAGACGCAAACATCACTTGCAACCTTTATAGTCTGGAACATCGAAGAAATGCTGGGGATTTGTCTCTTTTCTATAGATACTTTCAGGGAAAGTGTTCGAGTGACTTGGCACATTTGATTCCACCAAGAGCGGTACATATCAGAAATACACGACGGACTCTAGCTGCTCATTGTTTTGAGGTTCAACTCAGTAAACCTCGAACTTCACTGTTTAAGAACTCTTTCATCTGGAGAACTGCGGTTATGTGAAATAAACTTCCTGAGAACGTTTTCCCAAATGGACTTAATCTCCAAGGATTCAAATCCAATGTGGACGGCTACTTTCGCACAGGCACCGCTCTGAGAGAGCCTTAAGGATTTTCTTGTAGTGGTTGTGTTTCCTCCTTATAAAAATACATTCATAATGTTCATTTTCTCTTGATAGGGTGTTCAAAGCGATAGAGGTTCCGTTAGAGGTGCCGAAGACATCTGAAAACCTCTTGTCACCTATTCTGTGTCCATTCCCTAAGGCATTTTTAGAGACGCTGGAGAACTCTAATCTTTGAAACCGAATATGTAAAACATGGTTCTTTGAGCAAGCTATGATAGTTCGCTTTGTTTGACCAACATACTTCTTATCGCAATCCGCACAGCTTATTCCAAGAATTCCGGACTTTATATCTTCCGTCATCTCGTCTTTCGGGCTAACCAAAAGACGAAATGAACACTTGAGAATTTGAAGAAAATCTGTTGGTGTATTCTGATTCATATAGAAGACTTTGAATTTCGTGTCTTCGTCTTTTTGACAAGTAGTGGATTTGCAAACACACTTTCTGAATATTCATTTTCTAATTAACTTGTCCGCTATGTTTGAAGGATATCTTTACATTCAGTTATTTCCTTGATAACTTTGTCGATATCATATCTTTCTTTGCTCATGAGGAACGTGGCGAGAGAGTGTCCCGCCATTTTTACCGTGGACAATGGTGGGATTTCTCACAAATATATGTAAATCTTAAAGTGGTAGTATTCTTTCTATATTCATTAAATTCTAAACCATCACCGGCGTGGCTAATAACTAGAACATCCAGGAATGGTAAAAAGTGTAAATCTCTTGAATATCAATATAAGTACAAGTGTGTACTATTCACTTAATACATGATATAATCACCTTGGATAAAGCGTTCAATATCTTTATATTTTCGGTAATAACATTTTTGAATGGTTATTGTTTCAGCTCACTCGGAACAGTTGGCATTGTCAGTGCTAGGTTGCAAGATAATCATTATTCTGGCGAACATTCTAGAACAATCAGAAGATGATCAACTTCTGTCTGTTACTGCTTGGGCGATTGGACAAATCGGTAAGCACAGTCCAGAGCATTCTCAGGCTGTGGCTGCAGCAAATATTTTTCCCAGATTGGTAACTTTACATCAGAGCAACCAATCGTCTGAAGATCTGAAGTACAAGTGCAAAAATGCACTGAAACTTTGTCTGCAGAAGTGTCTGTTGCTTACGGCACTGGAGCCACTGCTATATACAGCGCCTTCCAGTATTCTAAAATACGTTCTCGGACAATACAGTAAGGTAAGTTATTGTTAGTTTTGCTGAATTTGATAAATGTCGATAGAAAATGTTCATATTGAAGTGTGGTTGGCAATTTTTCTTTTCCATTGTCCTCTTATTTTACGACGTTTTTCGTTATAATCCTATGAAAAAACTCTCAAACATACAGGATACTCTTCACCCAAAAACCGAACCATTGAATAATCGATTACAATTCTATTCTCAATAACAGAGAAATAACCTACAATTTTGATTTTCTTTACTCTATCAAGAATTGAGATTATAAAAAGAATTTTGTCTGAAATATTATGAAGGATAAACTTCATACATTAAGTATCATAGCAGACAATGTGATGTTATTGGCCTAAACTGTATTCATTTTAAACGTAATTGATACACTTTATTGTAATATTATCACTGAACAGTTCACGTGTTTCGATATATACAATAGCTTCTTCAGGCGTGTATGGTACACATAAATTAAATTATCCACAGCTTCCTTTTGTAATGGTTTTATCAAAACTTTCCGTTTATCTTCTCACTTTATTGCAATGGAATGTTAGTTGAAGTTCCCATCGTCGGAATTGTTGATATAAGTGGTTTTTAACAGTCCAAACAACAGTTTAGATATCAAGGTCAGTTACTAAACTTATAAACAATTCTAGAAACATAACTGAATATTTTGCTCTTCTAGTCAGTTTAGGTCTACTTAGCTATCGAATAAAATAGAGCTTTTTGCTCTAAGATGGCCTCCTCCGTGACTCTTAAACACGTCTTTGTATAATACACGTTTATATGAAACATGGTGCGGGCGATTTCAAGGAGTATGGAGAGCTTGAATGTTGTTCCTTCCTATTTCAGCCTCTTCATCGACATGCATTCTTTCAACTAAACATTCCAATGTATTCATACATAGAAAACATTAGCGTGTGGCTTATACTGTGTGACAACTATCTCAGTGGTTCTGACATGCATACCAGTGAAACAAAATTCAGAATCTTGTCCACTTGATCGATTAGTTCCATGTTTAATAGATTATTTGTATACTTATCGATGTATCTTTCATTAAATGTTCAACAGAAGATCTAGCCTAACATATTACATCTTACGTTCAGTGTTTTTCCTCGACAAGTTTTTTTAAAAGTCGAGCTTGTAAAAAAGTACACTTGTTAATTTTTTTACTGAATTTCGTCAGCTCTTTATTCTGATGAGATGTCATGTATCTTTTATATATATTTCAATAAACGCTTTCTATCTATGAATTTAAAAAACAAAGTATGTGTGAGGTATCATCGAAAATTTTTATTCGTTTGGCAAATGTCCGCCACAGCTTCTCTGAGTGTAGCGCATCCAAAATGTTCCATTTTTCGTGACTCTAGCGCATACATCAGAGTGACCAATGGCATAGGGCATAGGTTACGTTGGCTTTGAGGACACTTGCGACTTGAAAGAACGCCACAGAAAAAAGTCTAACGGGGCCAAATCGCACGATCTCGGTGACCAGTTCACATCACCTCCACGTGACATGACCATTCCCACAAATTGCTCATGGAGAGTATCTAACGTCGCATGAACTGTGAGGCACGTAGCGCTGTTCTGTTGAAATGTCATGATGTCATTGATGTCCAGATCATCCAATTCAGGCAAAAAGAAGTTGGTAGTCATCGATCTTTAGTGCTCGCGGTTGACAGTGGTGGCTTAGCCACACTTAACAATGACTTTTTCGGATAGCATTGGCCGCTCTTGGATCTCATGTGGAATGCTATCATCCCAAGTTCGACACTATTTGTTCACGTACCAACTGATTCAGAAATAACCTCATCGCTGAACATGATTTTTTCATGCGAATTAGGGTCAGATGCCAACTGCTCCACAGCCCATTCCGCGAACATACATTATTATCTATGGTGGTTTACCTTCAGTTCTTGATTCAGTTGACGCGAAATTGACTGGTTCTAAATCCGAGGCTCGGATTCTGCTGCACGCTCTCACAAACAGCGGGGAGGTTTTTAGAAGATCTTGCATTTCGCCGACCTACGGGTCTTGGTCGATCATTTACTGAACCAGTCAGTGGACTCAAGTGTATCCACCTCATTGCGAGGAGGGGCCATTCGGTCGGACGAGTCTCTGTATCTGTAGAGTAGGGAGGGTGAGCGTGATCCATTGTACATCCTCCCGAAGAGTTGTCCTCCTAGGTCATCGTCCATCCTGTCCTTTCCAGGAAGGTGGACAGGTCACTAGGAGATATCTCCTTTATATTGGTAGGTGTAGGCCAAGACTCGCCAAACACACTCTCTTTGGCAACCTTGAAGTAACTCACGGGGCCTCCGCAAAAATTTTGGAAGGTGCGGCGACATAACTGTTGTTACCCGGCTTATTCAACCTTCTTAGGGTTCTCTCCGGGGTTCCCACCAGTGAGGGAGCTTTCCTACAGGGGCAGCCGGTTCCTTGCCTTCATTCAAGGCGGAGCTCTTGGTGCCCGTCGCAGGAAGTGCCCTTGCTGTTGGAGGTGGAGTGAGGTAGGAGGAGGGTTGCTGCCACTCTTGCCTCTTACGCTCTCCTTCTTTTTTGCCTTAGCGCCACAAATGCGCTTACACCTTGGTCTTTGTATTACATCACGAGATGATCAGCTATGTTCAGCCTCATTCCAAGCGGTAGATTGAGATGGACATTTCTGTTCATCCCTAGCCACCACCTTAGATTGAGGTGGTGAGTACTTCTGTTTAGCCTCGGGATTTGTTTTTGTTTTTNGGCAGAGCCTCGCATTACGGTGGAGGGTCTATTCGACCCTCCACCGCATTACCAGAGGTAGGCTGATTACAATGACGTCTCAACCAATTCCCCAAGGGGATCGTTCGTAACCGCATTACACCCTGCGGCCATTCAGCTGTCGGCACGATTCCTTGCACCTTAGCTTGGGTAGGCTGGTCCACGGTGGCATGATTTGCAAAGGCTGTTGGGGAGTTTTAGTTCCCCTCACCCTACTTATTTCTGCCACTGACTAGGAGTCCGGCGATCCCGTCCGAAAGGCCACTTTGGCTTCCCGGACAGGGCCTCCAGTCCCCTAGTCGTTCCCCTATCCGCCAACTGGGGACGCGCCCGATAGGTAGCCCAACCCACGATCAGTAGGACGATTATGGCGACCGTAAAATGGGCGAAGCGCGCGGTTGTACGGGTACAGGCCCAAGTCACGACGCAAAATTCGCCCAATTGTGCTCTGCGAAAGGCCAAGTTCTTGTAAACGACGCGAAATCGACTGCCTCGAATTCTTTGTCATAGTCACAAGGTGCGTATTCACCAAAAAAGCGAGCACGAGCGAACAAGAGTGAATGATCTTTCTGCATCAATAATCGTCTGGTGAGTACGGGCTAGCGAGCGAGCGATCGTATGCTTGTTCGCGTTCAGAAAAGATTGAGAAGAAGGTGGTACTACGAACTTGAAGATATTCGCTCTGGTGTGGACGAGACATCAATATGTCGAGTAAACACGAGCGAACATGAGCGAACACGAGTAAACATACACGAATGCTCGCTCATGCTCGCTCGTGCTCGCTTTTTTGGTGAATACACACCTTCACAGACAGCGGCGATGTTTTCAGCAGATCTTGCGGTTTTTCGACGTACGGGTATTGGTTGATCGAATAGTTCTCTCGGTAGGACGATTATGGTAACCTTAAATGTTCGAAGCGTGCGGTACGTTGTCCAAAGAGAACAACCATTTTGCACGTGTTCGCACGTGTTTTTAAATGACATATCCGTCCATGGTGATTTGGCAAAAAAGAGTGAATAAATGAACACTAATTTAACAGATGCAGCTTCAACAAGATGATTATCATCAATTGTCAAAGTTGGATGACACATTAGTTTCAACGAGTTATATTAATTAAGGTGCCACAAAATTGAAAAATACCATGATACAGACCAGTCAAAATTTTTCCATTTCAGCACCTTGTTTATCGAAAATTTTCTCAGTTCTATTCAAGATTTTGAAACCTAGGTCATATAAAAAAGTTATAGTCTCATCACTAGGTGACATAACTAACAAAAAGTACCTCGCCGTTTCTGTCAGTTTATCTGAATACGAGAAACTCGAAATATACGGAAATAATTTTCATGGACGGAATAGAGTTTCATCAGCACATATTATAAATTACAGACCCCCATCTTGTCTGTCTGTTTCTTTGTTTGGGCGAGGAACTCAAAAACTATCGAAAGGAGTTTCATAGGGTCTCCACCAATGGACGAAATGAATAATTTATTATTGTTTTAATGTTTTAAATTAATACGTTCGTATTTCATGTATATTACAATCGCGCGAGAAAATAAATTGAAGTGGCCTGATAAATCGATGTGACAAGCGTGATGAAGTACTATTGCGTGCAGATGTTCTAGAACATTCCGAAGCATCCTATTCTGTTCTGGAATGATCTTTGGGATGTTGCCAAACGTTCCAGACTATTTCAGAACATTCAACAACATTCCAGAAATCTCAGGTTTGTTTTGGAATATTTTGGAATGCTTTTGAATACTTTGGAATATTATGTACCGTTCAGTTCCATAACGAGCTGGTTCATTTCAAAATGTTCCCGAACATTCCAGACTAATTCCGAACATTCCAGAATATTCCGAGATGTTCTTGAATGTCGAAAACTCTCGTACGTTCTGAAGGCTCCTAGCAATTTTATGAAACCTAATTTTTTTCAAAAGTACGCCTTTCAGGTAAAAACGGGAACCTTTTTCATGTATGCGGGTTAGAGTTCCCGCACATTCTAGATTCTAGATCATGACATTCCACCAAATTGAGGAAGATTACGGTGAGGCTTGGTTGGGAGTTGCATAAGTAGGTACGGATCTGTTATACACACATGTCACAATAATTTAATAGCGGCAATCAATAATCAACCCGTTTAATTTCCTGTTTCTCTCCAAATGAAGTTCACCTTTGTTGGTCAATTCCAAGAGCATTGTCAATTTTTATGTTTCCGAGTCCGCCACATTATTGTCAAATAACTGCCTGGCGACGGATGTCCAGACAATATCAGATTATCTATGGTAATTTTGTTATTTTCCATTTGAGTTTGAGTCACAATTATACCTAATTGAAAATGATACAAGGTTTTCGATGAACGAGTCGATTTGGCCTGTTTCAATTTAGAGGGGAGGTTTAAAATGTGACCTTAAACCTTATGGTATTTGTTGGTCACCCACATTTATTTGATGAATTTTTAAAAATTCGCTGAAACACAAATTATTCATTCACAGCGGCGGCACATAAATCATGAACGTAGCATAAAAGGAGTACTTAATGATATTATAGTAATCTTTTTTTCTCCTCGAATTAGCAGATTTGTCAACAAAAGATACCCCTAGTACAACAAAACAAGTTCTAATGACTTTTCAATTGTTTTATCTATGTTTTATGAACCTATTTATATATCTGAAAGAGAGGATATTATTTTTCAACTCAATCATAACAAAACATTAGGATTTGACGGAAATCTCGGTAGAAATTGTAAAAGCAGTCAAAACTGAATTATCGCTAATTTTATTTTATATTACTCCCAAATATATCGAAAGTGGAATAGTTCCAAATCAGATGAAAATTCCAAAAGCTAAGCGTAGCATAAAAGGAGAAAAGGAGTAATGCTATTATATTTATGCCTTTTTTCTCCTCGAATTAGCACATTTCTCAACTAAATATACCCCCAAATCCATCGAAAGTGAAATAGTTCCAAATCAAATGAAAATTGCAAAAGTCTCAGAAGGAGCTCATAGTCCTACAGTCGAAACTGAACAAAATAAGTCGTAAATTTACGAAATAGCGTCACACAAATAAATTTATAGTCAATGCTGACAAAACGGTGTTAGTTCAATTCTTCAACCGAAGACTTTTAGATTCTGGGTTGAGTTCACATAAATTGTTTGCAAGAGAATCAACACCAGTACAACTTAAAAAGGTTATAAATGAAGAGCATTTGTTGAACAGTTACTATGCGATGGTTTATTCAATACTATCTTACAATGTGCTTTTGTGGGGAGAAGAGATTAACATCAGTCGAGCATTCATCTCTCAAAAAAGAATAATACGTATGTTGTATGGTCTTCGACACACAGATTCCTGTAGGTCCATTTTTAGGGGAAACAATTTTAACGCTACCATATACATTTATAATTGTCTACTTTTTGTAAAAAAGAAGGAGTCTGAGTTTGAAACTAATTCAAACTGTCACAATTACCCAACAAGAAATGGAAATATAATTAAACTGCAGCAGCATCTTACAAGATTGTTTCAAAAATCACCCTCTCTAGCAGGCTTCAAGATATTCAACTGTCTGCCTTCAAATATAAAGAGTATCCCAAAAATGTCTACTTTCAAACGCTAAGTTAAAGAATACCTTTTAGAGGGATATTTTTATTCTATCAATGAGTATTTTGAGTATACTTCCAAATAATTGTTATCAATGTACTGTCATCTCTATGTTATTATCAACTCCGTATTATACATTTACATGTTTTTTTTTACTTGACGTTTCCTATATCATTGTTAAATGATTATTTCAAAGGAATAAAAACATTATTATTATTATTATTATTTATACTGAAGTCGGGCCCTATCCTCCGAAGCCCCGATACATTTGGGAGAGCGCGCCAGCATTATCAACCAATGACCACTCCCCACACCGTGGGGTAAGTTATTATTGGGTCCGAGAATCATGTGCCCTGAGCAAGCACAGTGAGCCAAGAATGACAGCCTTCTGCATCTGTGCGGCTAAGAGTTTGCGGAGTTCGAAGAAAAAACCTCGATATTTTATCCGTTTTTCCTTCTCTTTTCTTTTCTTTTCTTTTCTTTTCTTTTCTTTTCTTCTCTTCTTTTTTGTCTCGCCAGTAGCTGAAAATTCCACGACAAATATCGTTTTGTTTCAATAAATTTGGCACTTCTCGTTCCTCACAACGGATTCAATATCCCCTGGAGCGTAGGGCAACACTGGTGTCTCGTCAATACCGTAAGAGTGCCGTAGATGGTGATATGGATATAGGCCGAGACCGTATATGCTGGACATGCTGATAGCAAGTGCATTATGGTCTCAGGCGCCTCGCGGCAGGCCCTGCACCTTGTGTAGAGTAAGGTGTAGAGTAAGGTGTTGAAAACACCATCCTGGCAGGCCATGATGGATACCTCAGTTTCCGACTTCAGCCCACTCGACTTGAGAAAAGCGAACGTCAGGCGCCAAGGTCTTCAATGTTATTGAAGAAGACCCCATGCATTGGCTTATCCTTGTGTTTCCGCAAAAGTAAGGTGATCTCTGCGGCTTTTATCTGAGCTTTTTGCTGAACGGGTTCCAA